>JANIJG010006507.1:0-168245 GCA_024611175.1 Megaceryle torquata
AGAGCACAGAATAAATTTAAAAAATAAATAAAATTCCTTGTGTGTAGAAAACTCAGCTGTTTGTCAGTCACAGAATGCTCATTTCCACCTTCAAGAAAGAGAGAAGATTTTGCCTTTGGAAGCAACTTCTGGATTTCTCTTACAAATAAATAACTACTCAGGAGACAAAGAAACAATGGTCCTCAGACTCTAGTCTGTAGGGATTCATCTTTTTGGTTTCTTATACACAGTGGAAATGTAAATTTTGTTATCTGCTGCTGGGGAGAGGGCAAGTCAGTGAAAGTTTATTGCAGCACATTCTCAGGATTCTAAACATACCATATCACATACACACTGTAATGAGTTTTATTTTAACTGCTTTTGGAGATTGCTTTAGTGGACACTGAAATTGAATAACCAGCTCTGCTCACAGACTGAAAGAAACTGTAACAGTACACATAAAAAGTCTGTCATTATCTTACAGAGGGTGTTGCGTGTACCCCAGAGGCAGGAAGGATGCGACGGACAGCTATTCTCCTTCTTGGGTGTTTAAAAACCAGAAAGCTCCCCACTCAAAGAAACAAAACTCCCCAAACCAAACTAATCAACAACCCCCAAGCCACCCATATCACGGCCCCATGATTTTCACGCACACGTAGTTCATCAGGATATACAAAGGTGCCATGGTTACGAGCTGGCAAGCGAGGCAGCAGCACTAAGGTAGCTTCTCCCCCACAACACTACAATATCCTTACGGGCAGACATCTGCCCCTGGAATTTACATTTTCAGTTTCCTCTCATTTTAAATGCTCTATTTTACCCTCCTTTCCCACCTATACCTCTCATTGATAATTTTGGTCCAGGGAACTGATGCATTAGGAAAACTATTTAGTTTAGAAGCAAAGGGAGAAGGGGATATTCTTCACAGCTTGAGGAAAGTAAGCCATACTTCCCACACTTAGCACATCTCATTACTTGGATCCCAAATGCTGACCCATCTCCTAGATTTGTTTGTCCCATGCCACATAAATAAGCTATCCACACATTAAGAAACTCTACAGTGACCTCTGTTTCTAGTCCCTCTTTATTGCCACCGCCTTTTGAAAGGCGATCCATGTTCAATCACACTTTCAGCAATGCCACTAGACATTTTCTGTGCCATTTACTTCAGTGAGAGCAGAGAGATTGTGCCAGAGGCCTGATCCTGGCCTGTCTACAAAGTTACTAAGCAATAAGACTGTAGGTAAACCAAATGATCCAAATAAAAGACATCACAAAAACCAACAACAACAAAAAAAACCCCACCAACACAAATCCTACCAAGTTTTTCTTAGCAATTTTATAATTAAGAGCCACCAATATTTTAGAACTTCCTTCTTTTACCCTCCTAAGAGCCACTACACATGAAATGCTACTTTTACTGACTGCTCTGAGCCTACCTCGTTCTCTGTGTTAGTCTATGTTCAATATTTCATTAACAGACCTCTAAGCTAGTGCTTGACATTGGCAGGTCCAAGAGGTTACTAGCTTTGCAGTTCAAAACAAAGCATCTAAAACACTGCCAATATTTGAAAACATTCCCCACCAATGACAGGGAAGAGCAAAAGTCACATTACAAATGCTTTCAACATCAAAAATGAAAATGCATCACTCTTATGTTGCTTGCACTTTGTCCCTGGTTTCTGAAGAAGACTTTTCATCCTCCTTACCGACAGCATGGGGGAAGCCATTGCTACAAAGAGCACACTGGCTCACACGGATTCCACCTGCAACCATTTCACTACTAACACACGAAGACAAGTGTTGGTTTCCAGACATTATGAGCTTGCTCAGCTCCATTCTGTCCCTCAGTTTAATATTTGGATGCTGTTTATATTTGTTCAAACAGAAAAAAAGCTAACAGTCACTCAGACCTTAACCTGCCTATGCACAAAGAGAACTAAACTGAAAGATGCTAGAAGGGAAAAAGGTTTTGTAAGATAAAAGACCATTAAGTGGCCACGCACTCCTCCACCAGAATTTGCTGAAAAAGCAAAGAAACGTTTTTTTAAAAAAAAGAAACCCCCAGAATTTTTTGGGGAACATTGATACATTAATTACAACTGCAGGTTATGGCCACCTGACTCCTGGTCATTGCCTGACAGATGTTACCCCTAAATAACCAAGAAACCACGAACAAACCCTTCAGATCTTACGGGCCCAGGCAGCCCGTTAGGCAATGGTGTGGAGAGCCTACGAAATGAGTATTTTCCAGCAGCTCCAGCCCATATCACGCCGCCTTCTCTCAGCTGGTCTCAACACACTCCTGGTACACAGAGCTGGCAGGTCCTATATTTATCAGCCCTTACTTTGCAAGTGCAAAACTTGAAGTTTTCTATCTCTGAGGAGAACAGCGCAGCAGAATTTATACGTGGAAAGTCGTCTGTCTGGAGAGGTTTGTTTGCAGGGGAGTACAGCACTGCTGTACCCATAGTTTCTCATTCCTAGGTCCTCTTCCTTCCCTGAACTTTGTTAATACTTAAGTGTACACGATGCACATTATCCTTTTATTCCTTATCTCTTGCACTGTTTCTACTCTTCACAACTGAGATTTACTACACTGATTTTACTACGCTGCATCGCCTCCCCCAGTCCTCTTTCTCCACCGCCTTCATCCCCTCCCACTGGCTCACCACCAGCGAGGAGCCCCTCACCCAGCTGCACTTCCACCCACTCACCCACCCACTCACCAGGCAGGCAGCGCACGTCTGCGCACGTCTTCCCCAGCCTCTTACAACTCTGTATTGTTTGGGTACATCTGCTCCATTTAGCCTCTACGCGCTCGCGACACCCACCCAGCAGCAAAAGACGGTGCTCCCAGGGCATAACACCATGAAAGTCTGGTACAGCGTGCTCTGGGAATGCTCTTGGTCAGCAGCAGGGAAGGACAAGTGAAAAAAAAAAAAAAAAAGATGTGTAGAAAAGGGAAAAACTAAAGAAAGAGAGAATGAGAGAACTGCTCGTTATTACATTAGCAAACCAAAACTATTTATAAGCACCACATCTATCTATCACTTCAATTACATGTTTCTAAATGAGGCTGAAGCAAGATATCCATAATTATTACTGAAATGCCATTTTTACATTAGCCCAACAGTTGTGCGCCTTCACAAAATGCAATAAGCAAACCACCAATTTATTATTTTTTGTAAATTACAGATAAATCAATCTAAATACCTCTTTCACCATAGATTTGATTTTTAACACAGAATTCCCATTTCCTTGGAACAGCATAAGCTGCAGAAAGTATCCATTTCCCTCCTATCTCCTCTTTTAGGGAGCTTTTCCATCTCCCATTCTGTTAGGCCTAAGGATGCTCAGAGGGAGAAATGACATTAAAAACGTTTGCCTAACGTGCTCAATAACACTGTGTTATTCTTTACTCCTCCCCTCTTCTTCCATTTGTCCTTTTGTGAAGCTCTTTTTTTCCAGCACCTTCATGCTACTTACTCCACTCTCCTTTTTTCTGCCATGATGCTCTTTGCCTCTCGTTTCCTTAGCTGTGAGAAACACTGAGGTGATGTCAGCAGCCCAGGAACGTGCTCCCTTCCTTGGAGAGCACAGGAACAGAGGCTGGACAGCCCCTGCACCTCACCAACCAGGGAGCTGAACCTGGCCATGCCAAGACTGCAGGCTCATCCCAAATCAGTGTGTACTTCGGCCTGGGGACCACCCATATTATCCTCATGTGCCCCACCTATTCCCCCATCTGTGCATCCCTTTATTTGTTATCCTGCCCATTCTTTCCCTCCCTTGCTGGTAAGACCAGCTTTCTTTCCAGGCCTCCTTTTCTATCACTGCTAGGAACACTTTTCCATTTCCCTAAAAGCACCAAGGAGCTTTACAAACCACAGACTTTGTCTTCAGACTTCATGGAGAAGGAAATGGAAGCATGAAGAGGTGAGAGACCTTTTCCAAAGTCAAGCAGACCATGCTGAGCTGGCCTGAACACAGAACCATACAGGTGCTGGTTTGCTAGCGCTGTAGCTGTGGTCTAAACATTCTCTCTCACCACATATAATTCCCCTGCTTATGCTTTCAAAGGTTTAAGCCACATCCAAAGTATAATCTATTCTAGGACAAACTTTTTTTCCCCTCCCCTTCAAGTTAAAGTTACAGCACCAGAAGTTGTTTGAAATGGTTGTGCAGAAGCCCCCACAGACACTCCCCACCATCAAACACATTTTTTCCATCACTCTCTACACAAAGAGCAGCAACAAATTCCTGTATCAGATGATTGCATTTTACCAAAAGCTGTATTAAAGCTCATTATTAAAGTTGATGACATTTTAATAATCTAAAATAAAAGACTAAAATTCTGTATTTGAGCTGCAGTGGCACTTGTTGGTTAATACACAGCACTGGCTTACGTCACAGAACAGCGCAGGGAAAATGTGTGACTATCCCATAGTAAGGCTACTACAAGCTTTCACTGCTGCCCACAGCCTACCAGTAACACAGCAGCCTACGGCCCACTGCCAGCCCATCTGCTTACCCAGCTCTTGTTCTGGGGGTGCCCTATCTGGATACAAGAAAACAAAGATCAAACTTCAGGCCAGCTTCTCTGTCAGCCTACCCCAATCCTCTCAAAAGAGTCACAAGAGTGAAGTGTCTCAAATCAGCGAGGCCCAGACATGATGTAATAAGCTCAGAAGAGATGTGCTGCCCCCACTCCCAGCTGCTCCTCTTGCCTTCTTCCCTCAGATCAGCTGGGAGCCTCAGCTCCCCTGTACTCCAGGAAGACAACATGACAACGCTGCATCCCAGCCACCACCTGAGCTTTTTCTTCTGCTTGAAGTGGATTAGGCACAGGAAAGCACAGAGGCAAGGAGAGAGGAATCCCACACTGGTGCCTCCCTCCTGCCCAATGAGACGGACTTCTGGCCGAAGCCTCCTGCTCAAATCCCCCGCTGGGGGAGGATGGGGAATTTGAACTCACATTTAGCAATCACTGACCAATATTCCATTCTCAGCACAACTCTGCAACAGAGAATTAACCACTTCCCCATTCTGGAATTCTTCTAGAAGGGATGAACCCCAGTAAGCAAATATGGGTGACATTTGAGGTAGAGTAGCTAGGTATTGAAAACCAAACATCTGAACACAAAAGCAAGAAACAGTCCCCAACTTGCCAAGAACAGGAGTTATATCTTACCAAAACCACTTAATAATTAATCCATCCATTGATAAATGCTCTATCTTCCCACCCTACAAAGATGTGTATTTGGTTACAGCATAAGTCCTGCCTTCCTTTCCACCTCCATCCCTTGGCTTCCACTTCAAAAACAGGTCTGGACATCTATCTGTGCCTTTTCTCCTATTGCCACAATCATGCTCAGATCCTTCTCACCCTAACCTGACCTTCGGGACCGTGTCTGGATTCTAAGGTTTGTTCCACTGCAACCACAAACACTTTTAACACCCTTCTTACATCCACTTTGAGCTGTAAATGTTGCTTTAACTCTGATTGAGTCATCAGGCTGTATTGCCAGAGGAGTGCCTGTCATACAACTCTGTCCTCATTTTGTATTTATCTACCACCTTTTCTGCCTGTTCAACAAAATACCCTTCTTCAACCCACGACAGCACATTTCACTTGGTGTCTTATGAATGGAAGTGTCTTTTTAAGTTAAGATACCTGCTCATCCTTTCCCTGCCTTTCACGGCCTGCTAATACTCTGCTTTCTTGGTTAGTCTTCCACAGCTATCCCTTCTCTTCTCACCTCTCACCTACAAGGAAATACATACACAGCTCAAACCAAGGTATTATTAAAATACAAGAAAAAGCAAAATAATAATGTCCCATCTACACAAGTGTTACGTACATATTTACATGGTCTTTGACTATATCCAAATCACCCACACTTTTTGACTGGCTTTGTAATTCAGATCGCCAGCCTTCTGGGCAGGAAAGCTGCCGTCTGGGATGTACCTTTAAACACAAGCCAAGCCTTGAGTGGATATTAATTTTTCAAAAGCAGAGAGTAGGACCCAGATACAGATCTATGTTTGCACGTTGTACAGGTGCCATTTTACGTCACTTAAACCCATCCTAAGACCATGTCCTTACAAGTCTGGATTTTGTTTTCATCAGTTTATTTTCTACCCGATCAGCCCTACCAGCCAGTTCACTGTGCAGCTGTAGGAAATTTGGTGCTTGCATGAGAAGGCAGCAGGAACAAGTGTCCAGAAGTGGGATCTCCACTACTGGCAGTACTGCAGAGCTGTACTAGATGAAACAGGGACTGCAGCCAAAAGCCCAAGGGACTTGCCTTGCAGTTAAGGATGCTGTTGTACGTTTGTACTGAAGAAGAGGACAGCAAAGTCGGACTGTAAATGTGAAGGGAAGGTAATCTAATTCTTACATAAATATTTTGAGATAGAGAATTATTTTGAAGTAATTTTCAGTGCTAGTGTTCTAGCTCTCTGCATCCCTATTTCTGCTGGGGTTTTTTTCACCTGATTTGATTAAATAACCAAGGACGATATTTGCTTATTCTGAGATTACTGAAGACGTGAGCTACATCTCCCAAGGACAGGCATTTCCACATTATTCCAGGAGCATTCAGTACATGGCACCGAACCTCATCCGTTGGCACTGGTGGGTCCTACAGGTGTCCAGTTTATGTAACTGTATCCCAAATCAAGCCATTGACAAACATTTTTTAAAAATCCAAACTTCATCCAGTACAAGCTGAACACAGTGAAATAAATGGCATCTGAATCAAATACCAAATGTCTCAAAGGGTACAGCATTATCTATTCCACTAATTGCAGTTCTTAATTAATTGTGACAGAAAATACACATAACAACCAATTACAAGACACACGCAAAGTGAAAACTGCTATTCACATTAGGGCAGGCAGACAGTATGTAGCAAAAGGTAACTCAGCCTCAGCATTGCCTCTCTTAATTCAAGCTCGGTAGCTGTCAGGCAGCAGCTCTCCCTGCGAGACATTTGGTGGGGCCTGGGGCCACTCCACCAGCCAGAGCTCCAGCGCTGCACTGGGGCTGGACAGGCGTGTCTGGAGGAAGCATCACACTGACATTTGGGTGGCTGGCACTTTTAAGATGTCCAGGAAGATTTCTATCAGGGAACCTTGACTAATGCTTCACATGCAGCACAGTCCTGAAGGGCTACATATGCTAGAATGCTCCGTATGCAGGCTGGGCAGAAACTTATGATGAAACTTTGAAAATAAAATTCAAAATAAAGAGAAACGTTGGGCTGGCCTACGCAGAACAGCGAGAAGCAGATGCCCACAGTGAATAAAACCCCACTTTGGCTGGCTAGAGCTAACGTGTGGAAAATGCCACGTTGATAGCAGGTGAAAGAAGCAAACCTGTGCTTCTTTGCTGACTAATTTCAGTCTTGGCCCAAATCATCCCTTTCCTTACCCAGGGGTGCCATTATTGCATCTTGGGTTGCATCTCTTAATAAAATATAGCTTTTAAGAGACAGATCATTTCTTTACCTTTAGGGAATGCCTGGGAAGTCTTTTCATTAAAATGCTAATAGAACAATAAAGTTTAACACCAGATTTCCCCCATTTGAGTTTGAAAGCAAATGCTTTGGTCTAATTCCGATCAAAACACTGTCTATTTTTTCATTAAAGTTTTATTCTGATGTATTTATTATTGAGGAGCCTATGAGGAGCTGCATTATATTCAAGAATGAACTGAAATGAACTTTGAAGCAAGAAACAAAGCCTGTCTATGCAAGGGAGCAAACTGCATAAGGAATTAAGAGCTGAGGCTCACTGCATTTCTAAGTAGTTTGTCACTGTAATACAGCAGTGTTTTGCTGTTCTTGGGGCTACTAACTGCATTTACCCCTTTGGTCCACTTTATTTGGTGCATTCATTAAATAACAAAGCATCAACACTTAGCATGCACATTCCTGAGGTTTCCTAGACCAGCTCTCGATTAATCTACATACTAATGCAAGAGGACACATTCTGCAACACAAACAAGCCCTGTGTCACGTTGAGTTACATGTTCTCTTGGCTTTTCCCAGCGTGTGGGAGGGTGCAGACTCTCTACAAAGCTACTGCTACCCAAAAAACGGGCGAGAATGCTTCCAGCTTCCATCGTCCTTGTCAGTCAGTAACAAAGGAGGATGAAAGAAGTGCTTAGATTAAAACTACTCTTTCTCAAAATAGCTGTAGATCAGCAGTGCCCGGTGCTGCTTTTCCTTCACTACTGCAACGGCCCAAAGATATAATTTGTGGGCCAGCCATTCAGAGCCAAAGTACATGACGAGATTTAAAGAAGATTCAACACTCCCAACACATTTTCCCTTGGCTCCACTCGGCCTGCTTGGAGTGCTCTTTAAGAACACTGGGTTATGAGCTTTCAATAACCAAACACTTAAAAGAAACCACAATCCCTGCACTTGCACACACACAGCCACGTGATTTTTCTCATGGTAACCCTCTCCTTTCTTTTCCTCTGTCTTTTCTCCCCTTTCACTCTTCTCCCCATCCATTCAGATTACAGACTCGGTGGGACAGAGCCCAAACTCTCTACCTGACATCCTTTGTGGTCCACTCTACGAAGGAGTGAGAACATACAGCAAAGTTAAGAGAAAAAAGGGAATACAGCATGAGCACACTTTCCATTTTGTATATGAAAAAGAATCCACATCCTCCTGCATCACCTGCCCTTATTTGAGAAATTTCTTTTCTTCTGGTTCTCATTACAGTTTTAATGAAGCAAGAAAAGCTTATTTAAAATCATTCTCCTACAAATGAGCTGACTTAAAAAAAATAGTAATGCATTACTGGAGGTGAGCTTCCCAGACAACCTTAAGAGTGTATTTTTACAGACCCCACCGGGAGCATAGTACAGGGGAGGCAGATCTCTGCTTCCAGGAGACACCTGGACAGCACAGAGGGCCTGACAGGACTGCCCCGCTTCTGCTCCACTGGAGGAACAGGAGGGCAGCTCTGCACGATGCTGGGTGAACAGCGCTGGGGCAGGAGAGGACAGCATGAGGGGAGCAGCCCTGCCTGGCTGCTCCTCCCAAAACTGTGGGAACCCCACACAGGGGCACTGGCCTTCCTGGCACCTTCTGTCCTCATTGATTCTTGTTCTCTTCAGTCTTCTTCATCGAAATTCCTACAGAGGTGTCTGAGATTCAAGCGCACGACGCACCCCTCCTTTCTTTCACCAGTCTGGGACACCATGGCTAACACCGGGATGGCCAGACAAGAGCTGCTCCCAGCATGGGCAGGGTCACGCTGTGGGGCTTCGCAGGGCGGCAGCAGCAGCGCTGTGCCTCAAGCTCTGGGTGCTGCGGAGCACGGGCTGGCCACACTCCAGAGCCCACGCTGGCTTCCCGGGCAGAGAGAAGAAAGAATTTCAGCTTTTCCACCGATGCTGGAAACTAGGCCTGGGAGAGAACTGTGCAACGTTCTCCAGAAAACTGCCTTTTCATTTCAGGCAAAGATTGAAAAAAAATTAAAGTCCTAACTACAAAGAAGAAAAAAAAAAAAACAAAAAACCACCAAACCTTTCCATCTCAATTACTGCACAAACATTCCTTCAAAACTGTTAGAGCTACATGAAAGGAAAATAAGCACAAAAAGAATTTGAATAATGCCCGTGTCTAAGGGTTACTATCTAAATAGCACATACCCCAGCACTTATGAATCACAAGGCTCTTGCAGGTATAAATCTCTCCAGAATACTGTCTTTTAACACCTCATGATGCCTCCATTTGTTTTTAACCCTCCACGCCCACTTAAGGTCACATAATGTCAAAGCAGTAATAACACCGCAACTCAAAATCAGTACAGGGGTTGCCTGGTTTACAGGAGATCCAAGGTGTTCTGAGCTGCGCTTTTTACAACAAAAAACCAAACCCATTTAATAGTTTAACAAAATCTCAGCTGGCACTGAGTAGACGTAATCTTATAAGGGTCTTTTGTCTCTGCCTGAACTCTTTGAGTATATAGCACTCTTTGCTGTGATAATTGGTTTGGCCGTCCATTCCACCCATCAGGTGATAGAAAACTATCAATCAGCCTAAATGCAATGTGAGAGAAGTCTCTTTAGCCAATTAGCTGGTAATGAGAACATTAGCCACAGTATCTTCTGCAGAGGGCACCTTAGCAATTCCAGCAGAGCCCACAAAGATGACAGTTCTATCTGTATGATTAATAGCGAGCGTATGACACTATAGGAATTCTACACAGTTGTGTGAAATCAGGGAGGAATGATCCACTTGATGCTGTTAAATATTTTAAGACGCACAGATGATTTTATATTACATTCTAATACATACACTTATTTTGTGTCTTGACATTAACTCTCCTGCACCAAGAATAGTTTTTAAAGCATTTGGACTCTTCCAGACAAGAGGAATTGTATAAGTTCGAGTAATAGGGAGCAGCAGATTTCTCTTTATACAGAGTGGGTTTGAACGCTAGGAGGGCAAAACGAAGTCACCCTGTTTCTCCTCTTTCACCTTAAGCATATTCTTCTGACTCCACAGAAAGCGGCTCCACTTCCCGTGTGGCAGGCCAGCAACAACCGCCCGCCTAACATGCGAAGCGAGGGGAAGTCAGTATTTGTTTTTCCCAGAAAGATTTTGGGGACAGAAAGTGCTTTCCGTGTGAACACGCGTGCAAAGGTATACTCAGAAATGCTCTGATCTCAATAGGATTGCACCCCCAAAGTCCTTCCTATCAACCACAGTGAGGGGAACTGTGTACCCTCAGCTGGACCGTGGCACCAGCGAGGAGGGTATTTGAGGACCACCTGCCACAGGCACCACTGACCTTAGAATGGTTTTTAGAACACTGTGGGGGGCACTGCCAAATGCTGACAGAACAAATGATCTGATGCCAAGTTTCAAACCCCACATCCCTATTGCTGGATTGCACAACAATTTACCTACACTATAAAAAGAAAGAAAAAAGAAAAAAAAAGAAAGAAAAAAACCAAACAAACCCAACCAAAACCTATAAAACTATACCAGCACCTGAATGGATTTAATTACACCAGTGGAAAAAAAAAAAAAATCTTTAAATAGGCACACTGCGAGGCTATATTCCAGATTAGCCTAATTGGAGTTAATTGCCAAACCAACTTAAACAAATTGAGTTTCCTGTTGTGCCAGAAGGGTGCTTGTAAGAGAAGTCTACAATGGGGCTGCTATTGATACATCAATTTATTTACACTGCAGCCTTGCCTACACAAACAAAGCCTGAGCAGAGCTGTGTTGGGGCAGAAAGAGGGGAAAGGCAGAAGAGATTAGTGAATGGTGCGGTTATTGGAAGTGACAGGCAATCAATAAACTCCAGGTTCAGAGGGTAAACTGAACTGACAAAAGTCAGCCTTAGTTCACACACCAAAATTTCATTTGGGTAAATCCTCCGTGGAGAGGGAAGGAAAAATGTAACCACTCATAACCACTGATCTGAACCTATTTTTATTCTCTACTTTTCCAAACTGTTACTACTTCTTCAGTCCTTCCTCTTACTGAAGATTTGTATTGAAAAGTGCTGAGATACCATGGTGCTAGGCACATGGGAACATCACACAACACGACAGCTGAGACAGACAAACGGGCTTGCACACGGTGAATTTTGTACAAATCAATTAAAATAAATCTGCAAAAGGGGAAAAAAAAACAAAACACCAAACCAAAATACTCTCATTATACAGAGAACACAATGAGTTAAGGCAAGCAAAACTAACCTTGCAGAAGTGGATGGACTTTCCTGTGCAAGCCCTGCATACACAGCAATGGCTGCTCTGAGCGAGGGAAAAGTGACGGCGCTTGTGGCAGGACAGTGAGGGGAGTTTCATCCCAAAGGGTGCCGGGTGCCAGCTCTGCACCAGCTTGCCCAGCAGCAGCCCTGCTGAGGCAGCAAGCACTGGGCAGGAGACACCAGAAGAGCTTAGCATCAGCAGCCTTGTTGCCAAGACCCACGAGGGAAGGAGACCCCCCCCTCCATGGAACAAGTCTCCTCCAGCCTTGGCTACAGGCTCAGGGACCTGTTACACCCTTCACAATTTGCAGAGGCTTTGCTTGAAGGGAGCACCACACTTTTGAGAGCAGAGACACAAATGAAAATTTACCTCGAGTTGTTTTGATTGTTTCCTTGAAACCTGTGGATCCAAACTATTTTTTTATCAAGTACACTTCCACGCTTTTAGGGAATTTTGAATTTTTTTTTAATGTAAGGGCAGTTAATCAGGTAATATTGCAAAGGGAGTTGTTCAAAGCTAGAAATTAAAATCGCACTGACAATTGTGAATTAACAACATGTCATCTGTTAATTAAAGGTAAGTGACAGCTGTAACATTAGCTTTCAGTGTACAATGCAAAATTACTGAGTGCGGCAAGCGCTTCGAAGCGCGCTCTCTTTTACAGTAGTCAGCAGGGTTAGAGAGGCAAGCACGGTATTGGCTCTGCAAAGCACTAAACAAATTTGCCAGATACTTACTAACAGACGGTTTCTGTTGGCTTGAAAGGGCCAGTGTCATGTCCCTGCTCGGTGGCACAGCAGCAGCTGTGACATGTCAAGGCAAAGGACATGAGTAATTCACATGGCACCTGAGAGTAAGCAGAGCAACCTTTGGTTTAATGGAGCGCCCAGCAAAGCACAGCTGCCCCTCTGTTAAACTATTGCATCATATGGATCCACTCAAATTTCAGTTTCCTCTTTCTTAGCAGACAGGAGAACAGTCTTTGCCCCCAAATCTTTGCCTTGACATTGACATGCTCACCAAACACCATCCTGCCTTCACCCTGCCGTAGGCAGGGATGCTGAAGCAGAGCCACCCAGCACCATGGGGAAAGCTCAGCTCCCCTTGGGTCCAACCTGCGTGTTTTATTACATTACCTCCAACCATTCTGCATACTGGGCACTTCTCTGTTTGCTCACAGTCTTCTGGTAAAGCTGAAGAAAACAGAGGTCTAAGCTGATCCTTCTAGATTATCAGGAAACCCTTCACTGCTACTGCTCAGTCATCAATAAACTGTCTGTTAACAATCTTGAAGTGGCTTAAGTGAGTGGATCAATTGTCATTTATTGGTAAAATCTTTGTAAAAGTATCTCATTTCCCTCATGGAACATTAGAGTTTCACAGGCTTCCTCTGCATATCAGGTCCAATCACCAGTTCTGAGGGACGATTCAGCCCACCCCACCACTGTCCCTCCCTCTGCAGATATTATCTACCTACCATTTGTTTTGAGACTTGCAACTGGGAAAAGCTGGTGTCTCTGGCACCCAAACAGTAACAGCTGAACATGCTGCTCTCATTTACACTTAACAGGTTATGTGTTTTCCTTCCAGATCCAGAACTAGCTGCAGTCACCCACACTGCTGCTTAGAGGCAGGGCGAGGGCTGTACTCCCCATCACGCAACAGCAGACCCAAGTCAGCCATAGGGCAAACACAAGTACCCTACACCGACACTTTGTCCCTGGCACTGATGGCTTACAGATAAAAATTACTCACTTCTTTGTGGTGCCTAGAAAACCTTGCTCAAGATGCAAATATATTTAAACAGGGAGAACTTAAAATACAAGAAAAATAACCTACAAGACAACTTCACAGCAGGTTAACACTGAACATTAGGCTACCAAGCACATGCTTTTAGCTTATCACTCGAGTCAAAAAAAAATCCTGTGCTCTATTTGGGAGAAGTGAGCCATAACCTAATTCTTTTTACAAAACATGACCACAAGATGGCCAGTTCCTGTAGGTATTGACCCTATGGCTGATTGCTCACTGGGACTGCACCAAGCACACAAGTGCCTGCAGGGTGTTAAGCAGCCATCCCCTCCCCAAATACTCATGAAGGAGAGCAGGGAAACAGTTGTAAAGCGATAAATGTGTCCTAATTAGAGAGGGGGAGGCTGAAGCCCCACTCAGTGTTTGTGTGATTGAGGGAAGGATGAGCCTCACAATATATTCCTGTATCAGTGATTAGCAGAAGATTAACAAATACGGTGACCACAGCAAAATAACTTCACAGTGTTAACTCATTTCCTAATCACAGCTTGGAGCTCACAGCACAAGGAAAAACATTTTTGCCTCTGTGTGTGCCTGTAAATACAAAGGAGCATCATATTCTCTTTCTTTCCCCAGGTATTACTGCATTTATCTCCAGAACATGAATGGCTATTATGAATTATCTCCACCATCGTGTGCTCTCCCTCTTCCCTCCCTGCTTCCCTGTGCAAGGGGGCTGGGAGGAGAGCAAAGAAAAAGATAGCACCGTTGGATTCCTTTTTTTTTTTTTTTTTCCAGCTTTTACCAGCCTTCAGAGGTCAGGCCGCTATTGGCTCCGCTCTGTGTGTGAGCTAGAGCTGTTCACTTAGCAACAGAAAGCAGACGGCAAAACTCTCTAGTTACGTGTGTGTGCGCCTGTGTGAGAGAAGGGGAGAGGGAGTGAGAGAGAAAGGATGCTTTAAAGGATGTACCCATGTACTCGGCTGCTGCAGGCAGAGGGTCCCCTCCACACAAGGGCTCTCCCCCTCCAGGGATGGCTGCAACAGGTGCTGGTGCTCCACACCCCACCGGCTCTCAGCCCCCGAAAGCAGCTTGAGAGCTCAGCAGATTGCATTTTTTACCATAGGAGCTTAATTAGAGCCTACTAACAACAACAGACAATCTCAATAACGGCTGTATTTAATGCAAGTCATAAAGAGTGTCTTCTCTGCCTGAAACAGTAAAGAGATAAAATGTGACATGTTAGAAGAAAACAAAAGATAGAAAGGAATGAAGCCAGAGCTAAGGTTATACAGAAAAGACAAATGAGTTTACTTTCATCTACCTTTTCTCCCCGTCTGTTAAGGGAAAGAGAACCCCAAAACTTAACAAATTTGATTAAGATGCTGTCTGTCTGTAGTGTTATTCAACCTCCGGAAGATTGAGGTTGTATTCTAGCTACTTCTAAACAAGTTTCACACTGAGAGGGGAAAGAAATAGCAGAGGAAGATGTAGACAGGAAAAATACATATTTCACAGATCTTAGTTCCTTTCCGAAACACAGGAGACCTGTGTTGAGAGATGACTGAGTAGAGAGATTATTTCAAGCTGCCATTCGGAGCGACAGAAGAGATTTCATGCAGCTCGTTCCACAGGGAACACAGAGCCTGCAACCCTCCCATGCGACTGGCATCAGATATTTTCCTTCCTGCCACTGCTATGGAAGAGCTCTGAGCACACACCAGGGAAAGCATCATTTTCTTATATGTAAGGCATGTCCCCCTCTTCCCCACCTTATCCCCAACTAAATTAGTCACGGAGCCAATGTAACTGACCCTATTCTTTTTCTCAACTGCTCCACATTTCTGTTCAACTTTATTTTTTAAACTTAATGTAACCTCCTCCACGCGTGGAGTGTATTGCTGCTAGTCTTCCCAGCTCTGAACACCTACCCTCTCAAAGCAATCCCACTTTGCCTATTGGTGTGCAGAAGCTGAACAACTACTTCAGTTCTTCAAAAGCTGTAAAGAGATGGGGTCAAAAAAAAAAAAAACCAAAAAAACAACCAGGACCCTCTTGCTATTTAGAATGGGAGGCTTGAAAGCAACCATGTGTGTTGTTTTATCCTTTTCACCTCTTTTGTGTGACAATTCTATTACGTTTTCCTTATATTCAACAATACAATGGATATGTAATACAGGAAAGGAAACAGCACTTCCCTAGATTCAGTATACCCAAAACATATATGTAATTGTTAAAGAGGTACCTATATTTTTCAAGGAACAGAACTACATGGGTTCCAGGCTTACTTCTATTAGTCCCTCCATAGGAGGGCTTCACCTTGCCAACAAAGCCTACAGCTTTCTGGGGAGAGGTGGAAAAAGCTGTCTATCTAGAGTAGCCCACTCGTGCTATGAGGAGCAGTCTGGTGGAAAGGAAAAGAATATCATTTTAAAGAGAGACAGCCAAGAGGTTTACCTGCCCGAGCAGGACCAAAGAGCATAGTAAAATACCAACAACTCCAAGATGAAAAAGAATCCAAACAACAGGCAGCAATCCCAGCTACACAACGCAGTGCCAAAACTGCAGTTTGGTGTTGTATGGTTTCAAAAGACGGAAAAAAGAAAAATAAAAATCAAGTACGAGAGCTGGCCTCCAATGAATGTGAGTAACTACAAATGTGACCTGAAAGACACTGCCCCAAACCTCCACCTAGATGATCGGGAGGTGTGGAACAGATGCAGTACCTCCAGGGGAAGCAGCAGCATCAGGGAGTACGAGCTCCTCGGGCACCCTCGGGAGACCCCTCAACATGGGGCATGGCCACTGCTCCATGCACTGCAGAGAGCGAGGTGGGGCTGGGGGAACACCCACTTTCCTTCCTGCGCCTCCTGGAGCAGCCAAGCACTCCATTTTCAGGATGCCCTGGCTAAAAAAAAAAAAAAAGAGAGAGAAACCATCCCCAACGTAGAGCCTCCTTCAGCAGCCAGCAGGCCCGGGGTCCTTCCCACCCTGCTCCTCTCCTCCGCAGCGGTCTGAGTTACGAAACAAAGCTGCGTGGGAGGAAGCTGCTGCCTACACCTTGCTGCGTAACCCGTTCCTGCAACCGCAATTCACCGTTTCAGTTCTGTCGTTCTGGCAGAAAAGCAGAGTCCAGAGCTGACACCAGCCAGCAGAGCTCTGCCAGGCTTGGCCCTGCTAGCCACATCCTGCTCCCACATCACGGCGAGGAGGGACCTGGCTGACATGCTGGGGCACCTGGACTCTCACCCACGGCTGCTTCACAGTTCTCTCTTTAGGCTTTACAGCATTTCCAACCGGATTCACCAAACTGCTTGGGTTTGGGGGAATTTTGTTGTGTTTTGTTTTTTATTTTAAAAATCTTCACTTTTTTTTTCAATTCAGATATATTTTTGCTCACTATTTCTGCTTTAATGTTCAGGTTTTCTTTATTCCTGCCATTCTTCTGCTTTCTCACTGCATTTTATTCTTGCATTGATGACAGTTTTTAACCTTTATTAGTTTTTGACTCATTGCTAATATACACAAATAAATGAAAGGCACTACAGGAAGAGGTATGAACATTTGTCCTGAAAATGCAAACTTCAGTGATCTTCTCACTTTGCCTCCTGTTGTTCCTAAAATTTATGCACTTGCTCACATGAGATCAATCCTCCTTTACACAACTCTAAGCCTGAAAGAGCCTAACAGAAGTGAGGCCCTGGCATGGTCACCTTCCCTGTGCCTCAGCCAAACTCTTACCAAAGCCAGTGGGACTGGGAATGCTCCCTTACTGAATATTGCTTAATTCTGCAGACTTTGCAATTGGAAGAAAAGAAATACTGACCACCTTCACCAGTATATATAAAAGGCATAATGTAGAAGTCAGTCACATTGATGCTAACCCTGGACACGGGTGAAATACAAACCAAAAAAGACACACAACACACTGCAAGTTTAGATATTATCCAGATGATGTTCTATGCATCCCCAATTTGCATTCTGCTGGTCTGGCATCACACAGATGTGATGACTGGCATTCAAGGCCTATTCCATTTCCTCAAACTCTCAAACCAGAGCAGTAGCTAGTGATTTCCCCAGGGGTTTTCCTGGCTTGACCTCTGCAGAGCTACTCTGGGAAGGCGCAAATATGTGGCACCATGGACAAAGCTGCCAAGCTCCAGGAGAAGGAGCAGGGATTTGAGGACCACAAAAAGTCTATCTGAGAGTTAGATGGACTTTTTAGAAGGTGCCTTTAGACACTTTTTGCAGGAAGGTTACTTGAGGCATTTGAATTTGCAGTTGTCTTCTACTAATGCCTAAAGAACTAAGGGAAAATGTAAACTTAGGTATTACTCCCAATGGGATACATTCATAACTTTAAATTAAATCATTGTTATAATCTCATGAATGTGAAATCTGTTCACAATACCAGTGCAGTTAGCTGAGATGAAATCCCAGACCAACAATGTATTTAGGCTTCTGACATCCATTTCTATCTGTCTGCACACAGTGCTTTAAGTAGAGAAGAAAACAGAAAGAGCTGTGATACTGGGGCTCCAAGCTCAGAGCCACTGAGACCCTTTCTTTGCCTGTCAGTATGTCTGGGGCCTTTTCCTCATCTCATCTATTTGCAGCAGCAGCAGCAGAGTTGGAAGTAACCACTTCTATCAGAGACCCAGCACCCACCTCACACGTAGTGCTGAGGTCCTGGGAGCCAACAGCAACAGCCCTGTAGAAAGCAGGGACTCTGTTTTGCTGAAGGCATCATCTCCTATTTGATGCTGAGCTCAGAACCCAGGAAGAGCTGGCAGCCAAGAGTAGTGTCCTGCCTTTCAAGATGCAGCATCTCCCAAGGCAGCCTGCTCCACAGTGCTTGCAGGAATTCTGCTCCTGGATGTATTTCAGATGCAGCAGGTCATTCTCTCCTGCTGGCCTCTAGCTGCCTCCACATCCCCCAACAGCAGCAGCGCTCCAAGTTTCAAAATAAGAAGCGGGTGGCCGACTATTCAGGGTGAATCATGGCATCCTGAGGTAATTTTCTGTTGCACCCCTCAAGTTGCTCTCTCCTGCACAGAGCCTTATGCCCACGGGCCAAGCGATGCCCAGAGGACTGGACTACAGAGTTCCTTCATCTTGCTGACACCATGAGGGACAATTTCATTTATTTGGTACCTATCATGAGCAGCGTGACCCCAACCCTTCTGTATTCCAACAGCCCTGATCGCACCGAGATGGTCTGGCTGAAAGGTTTTTTCAGCAGATTTTGCCCCCTCTCAATCGTCCCTTTCAAGGATCGAGCTGCACACCCAGCTCTGAATTGGCATGACCTGAGGAAGAACTGTGTCTGCTAACAGCCCATCTTTTAATTTGTATTTTTAAATTACCAAGGTACCGGAATAAGCAAGGGGGGGAGGGAGTCATTAAGTGTTTTTTTGTTTTGTTTTTTAACCAACACAAACATCACATTTCCTATATGCTTCAGCAATTTCACTGTAGGAGACAAATCAATACTCTTTGGAGTTAAATATTCTCATTTGGTAAGGGAGAATAGGAGATTTGCCTTGACAAAAACAATATCTACTTCTATAGAAGAAAAAAACCCCAACCTTCCTTTCGTTTAGTTTCTCTTTTGTTGATAAAAACTAAGCACACTAGAGGAAAGGTTTTTTTCTTTACAGAGAAGATTTTTATAAACAAACTTGGTCCTTTCAACACATGGAAGGAAAAGCAGAAATGTATGCCGAGAACGAGAAAAAGCCTGGATAAAAACATTGTAGAAATGGCCTGGATTTCTCTCTCAAAAGCCAGCTATCCTCTGTCCTTCCTGAGTGATCATGGAGGAACAGCTCAGGTCAACAGGACACCACAATAAAGCACCAGCTGAAGTAAATGTCCTCGCTGTCTTTGCATGTGATTCAGTTTCAGATGCATTTTAGGAGGCTTTTTGGGGGGTAGTGCTGGGGGTATCACTCTTCACCTAATCCCCAGTCACATTTAAGCCCATACCAGGTTGCCAGTACAATCTTTCTGTCTGTGATCAACACGACTGCTAGCTCTAAGCTCCCACCTTTCTACACCACTCATCTCAGCATAACTGGTTTTGTAAACTAAACAGAAAGGTTTATGGAAATGTTTACTTAGTGTAAATAATCTGGAATTCCTAGCAGCCAAAGAAATTCCCCACTGCTTTTAAAGCTAAGGATTACTTATATTTCATACACATTCTCTTTAAGCAACAGTTTGCTTTTAAAACATCCATACTGGTTTTGATAACAGAAATTGAGCCAATACACACAGAACGATGGTGTTTTGCTGACAGACAGACAGCTGGTAAGCAAAACATCAGGATGTGATCCTGCTAACTGGCACACCCCATACACAACCACCGAGGACTTCTCAGTAAACATGACCCAGCACTAAATCACTGGGGTTTTTGCTTTTGTACGGGACTTTCTTCTTGGGGGGATGTGGGGGGGCCTTTTCCTCTGCCTCATTTTCTCAGAGCAACTCTAGACACTTCAGTAGGGTCACACCCTCTTTTCACAAAGCGGATCACCAGACCCTATACAATCCAAAGCATTTTCCGTTTGACCAGCTCTCACAGCACATTTACAGCACATCTAGGGCAGAGGATCCAGAGGGATACCCCCTTTTCTTCTAGAACTCAGGCAACTGATGTAACTGTTAAATCTGACAACAGTATGTAAATAGCAGCATGACAATGGAAAACTAAATTAAAAAAAAAAAAAAAACCAGCTCAATTAGTCAACTCCTGGCCTTAAACTTATTCTGATTACTCATTAATTGCCTCTCAAAAAAAAAAAAAAAAAAAAAGTCTTACAAAATTATCATAAAATCACATTTACAAGCAATCGTGAACCATTTTGTAAAACTGCTGCTTTGTGTCACTTGCATCACTGGTAGCAGAACGCCAGCTGAGAATCTCGCTGCTGGTGTCAAGTGCTTCCACCAAAAACCAGACTTCTTTTTTCAAAGCCTCAGCAGAATGATGTCTCTTATCATGGAAAGCGAATTCCACGAGGCAGAAGAATAATGGCAAAATGCTCCGTGACTGGCAGAGTGAAATCCAGTCCCACAGACAGCCAGGAAGGCAGCAGCAGTAGGTGGTTATCAAGACAGTTTCATCAGACAGTCGAAGGCCATGCAAAGCTTTATAAATCAGTATGAAGAGTTTACAACTGACACACCACTGAACAGAGAACACTAAATACTTCCCCTGTTCTGAAAAGCTGATTTTTTGGCATCAGCCTTCCTGTAGCTTTTAGATTTTGCTTACAAGTGTTAAAGAGTGGAAGCAGAGAGAACCAAATAACCCAGTCTGAGTCGAGAAAGCATGAATTAAAATCTGTCTCCATGACTGAGGGAAATTATCTGTTGCTGATAATATTCCTCAGATAATAAAAGTCAGGCTGTGAAACAGCCTAAGTATTGCAGGGGAACCAAAACGATAAATCAGGTCACCAGACAAGCGTGACGTCCTCTGCTACCTGAAAGACAGTTGTGCCCATCTGAGGTTGGGCTTCACTGCCAGGGTCCTACCCCCTGGGGAAGGTCTGGCCACAGATGCCCGTACCCCAGGCAGCCCTGCCTGGAATTCTGACACGCACAGTGCCAGCGTGTGGATGAAGGGAGGACCCATGAAATCAACTTCAAATGGAGCAAAATTACTGCAAGCAACTGTAAAAAAATGTAATTCATCTAAGGAGACAGATGTGGCACCTTCCTGCAAGCCCAGAATGTGACTCCAGTGACAACTGCAACAGTTCAGTAGGTGATCTTTTACGTTTGAAAAGATGGGAACTAAAAAGGGCACCAAGTAGCATTTATACTTACACATTAACTGTGGAAATCTAACATTACTGAGTTGTAACCGAAACCAGAAAAGCCAAAACAACTGATAACTGGCAAAATATGCAGGAACAGCCATAGTCTACAGTACAAAACCAAACAAAACCCAGTCAAACAAAAGCAACGGATTTTTAATCACCCTGACCCCCAATACCTGACAGTTTCTTAGTCACTGAAGAAAACTGCGTCTCCACCATTTAGTAGCAAATGGAGAGAACAGAGGCACAAACAAGAAATCCACATGGACTAGGGATGGGCTCAAAGACCTCACGTATATATTATTAGCTGAAAACTATCCCAGGTATGAAGGGGGGAGGACTTAACTTTTCAGCAGAAATGTAATGAAGCAAGAGGAACAACATCCAGATAACAATCCATTTTATCTTTATGAGCAAAAAACTTCCATTGATAAACCCCCAAGAGAAATTCACAGAATATTTTTATACCTGTAATTCAAAAAACTATTCCTCTGCTTCAAACAATATACCAGGTTTTTCATGCCCCGTGCTTGCCTTACACCCCTCCCCCCCCAAGGGAGGAAAAAACCAAACAAAAACAAGAGAGGGAGAGAAAGGAGAGATGAGAGAGACAGTTCTCATTTTAATAACCTGATTCTTGGAAAGACTGACCCTCCAGAGAAGATAATTAGCAGCCAGGCCAGTAATTCTCTTTAGTCACACAAGTACAGCTGTTAACCCTTTCTCTAAAACAGAGATAAAACACTGAGATAAAGAGTAAGTATAATTGCAGTGTGGATCTTGTGTGTGACATTCCAACAGCCCATCATTTTCTTATCAAGTTTGACTTGTCCTTCTGCATCAGGCAGGTGATGTAATGTTAGAGTTTAAGATGTCATCTCCATGCAAGGAAATCCAAATGAAGAAAAGAATGCAGTAATTAAGGAAAAGCAGCCCATAAAATAAAGAAAAGAAAGCCTGTAAAATGCTTGAAAGATGGAACATAAAAATTACCCTGCATAACAAATCGTTAGGACACTTTGGAAGCAAGTCACATCAGGGGTCCACCTTAATGTGCTAATCACAGAACACCAAGAAACATAGTAACAAATCTAGGATCAACCTAGGAAAGGTCTGAAAGAAAACCTGAAATGGTACTGGGAGGGCAATAAATAGCCAAAATTAATAGAGGATTTATGGTGTCACAAGAAACAGTAATGTGTTCAAGAGACGCACTGTGAACTGAGCACCAAATGGAACAATTTAAGGAACAGAGAGACATAACAGAAGCGTTACCATTGTACTTCAGAAGCAGAATTTTATGGGCAGCACAGACATCCGTAGGACTATGTTTTGGCTACTATCAATCACTACCTCTCCACCATTTAGAAAGCATTCTGGATTTCACAGCAATCTGAAACACTCCAGAAGGAGCTATGCTGATTTACACCTCAGAGGAGAATGGCACGTGGCGCTGATGAAGCGAGAGCAGTTCATGCCAGCAAAGGGCATGCTCCAGTGACTTTGGCAGAGCTCTATTAAGTCTAGGCCACTGGAGGAGCTTCCTCCTCTCTCCATGCTCTTCACTTACTTTGCAGGTTTGGCTCCTGGGACCCCCCCGAACCCTAAGCAGCTCAGTGGCCAGCAGCAGGCCGTACAGACAGACTACTTACTGGGAGAAGAAAGTCAATAGGCTGTTTTTTTCATACTCAAACTGATCCCCACCCTCCCTGCCTGGGTGCATTCCCAGTCCACGTCCAAATTTTGTCAAGTGAAATAAACACAGGCTTCCAACAGGAAAAATAATTTCCATTAGACTTGAAAGAAACCGCTCGTAAAACACACCAACAAAAGTAGCAGTAACACAATGACACGTTACCCAGTTTAACTAAAAGAATGGGCACAGTGTGTGTGTGTCCCACCTTCGGATCCACATTGAAACTTTCAACCAGAAATGGATGTACTGACCCATCCTAAGTTATTTGGACACGAGCAACATTTTGGTCCTACCTTTACCGACCAAGGTTTCTGTGTTACAAAGCAGCTTTCATTACTGCCTGGGTAGTGGAACCAGTTATTAAATGACTGCTTTAGACCCGGGCACTTGGTTAAACTTTAGTGACAATAACCTAAACTCATTCCACACAGGGAGTTTTGTGGTTCATTAAGAACCCCTTTTTATTTGAACCCCTTTGAGAGCTACATATCCCTTCTAGTGCTGGTTTGCTAGCAAGCATCTTGTCTAAATTGTTGGATCAAATCCAGAAAAAATGCATAGTAACTGAAAGCCATTACCATCTGGTGGAGGCTCAGCATCCTATGTGGACGCTAGCCTGCGTCCAGCACTGCCTGAACAGGTGTCCACATAATACCAGCCATCACAGTTGTCACTGGTTTGTAATCCCATTTGCAGACTTGACACTCAGGCAGAATATTGAAAGCATGTCATCCTTCAGCTGATCCCCCCCGGCATGCTTGTGAGGAAACTTCCTCACTGCTCCTCTGCCTCATGCTGTTGAGTGGCTGCTGGTGAATTCCGTGCTGGATTTCATTCACTGATACTTCCATTCTTGTTCATTTGAAAAGAACAAGGAAACAGCACTAACAAAAAGAAATGGCCTTGGAAATCCAGTGTTGTGCAAATACACAGGGGGTTAAAACCCTCTCTTCACCATTCAGGCCCCAGAAGCACCAATATACCCCACAAAATGGGACTCTGTCACGTAAGCAGCAGTGAAAACAGCTATTATTTATGCCCTACAGAAAAAGCATTTTCCTACCTATAACTTTAGTGAAAAGAGAAATAACAAACTCTTTCCTTGGGTTCAGTAAGCATCTAAGAAAAATTATCATTTTCTTTGAAAATGGCTGACACAACCGCAAAGTCTACTTACTGACCAAAACCCCATATATGTCTGATTAACAGACAGATGTCAATCAGCTGAAAAATATTTTTAAAAAACAACAACAAAAAACCCCAACACACAGATTAAGGCAGGCTATGGATTTCACTAATGTCCTTGAGGTCACAGAAGTAGCCAAGTTTACAAGCATAACAAATTACCAGGAGTCAGATGAGCCACAGTAAGTGATTGTTTGTGCATTTCTAGATCATAGCAAATATGAGGTAAAGGCCCATTAACTTACAGCTTTCCCACTGAGGTATAAACTATCACATTGAACCTGGTATTTTCTCACACATAGTCACTTAACTCTTCAGCTGAGTAGCTTGTGAAGCCCTCAGGCACAGGACCCCTGAGCTCGGTGCTAATAACTAACCCCACGTTCCCAAGCAAAAGCATCCTCCATGGGAAAAATCCCTTACTGGTCACCGCCGCTGTGCAGCATGGCACAGGAGCAACCACCACCTGCACAGCTCCATGCCAGCCAACTTTGCTAGGGCCATTTCAACCCCCCCATCCACCTAACAGAAGCACAATGAACCTTTGACAGCCAGGCTGGTTGGAGCAATCTTGGGGAGACTGGGGGCAATGTCCTCCAACAATTTTGCAGAGGTGAATGTCCAGTTTCTATCTGGTTTAGTTTGCTCCCGTCAGCAGTCTGCAGAGAGCAAGAGTGACAAAGAAACTACACTCTAAAACCTCTGCGTTGAGTTCTTTGTAACCAACAAAATGAACTACAGGTACTACGGTCTCCTGTGGACTTACATCATTAACCTTCTCTACAATTAGCAAATTAGGACATCCATGGCTAGTTGCCAAAGAGCCGCCTCTGAGCAAAGGATCAGCATCCCAGAGTCACGCTCTTTTTGACAAATGATCCATCCTATCTAAATATTTGCCAGCTGCCATGCCAATAACTCCCTCCTGCTCCTCAGGGCCAGCTACTTTCCTTGTTCTATATAAACTTGACCAACGTTTCCATATCCAGAAAAGCAAAGCTTTCTGATTGATAAAAAAAAAACCCACTATGAAACTTGCTGAAATGATAAAATATGGTTACTTTACAAACAGCAAGAGGAAACCAGCTTCAGAAACGCTTTGGCAAGGTCTAGAAAGTGAGATTCCTAAAGTGAATCTGGAATGACCCAACTTAGTAATTAATTATTTCACCACAGCAGGTACATACCTGAAATCTTAGTCTTGTGTGCAAACAGATAAGGCTTTGTCATGCTGTTGCCCCAGCCTCGGAACAGAATTATTCCCTTTACATCATGGGAGTTAATTACACCAACACCCTACTGCAGGGAGTAGGGCATGTGGATTGGGTTTTTTTGGTCCCGTGTATACAGACATATGTCAATATACGTCTGTATACACACAGACACCCCCACAAACACTCACGTTATACTCAGATAAAACATGAACAGAACAATGAGGATTTGGTCGTCTTTAAAACAGTCCTGTTATATATAACCTTGCAGCTTAAATATAAGTCTAAACCTGAATCTCTCACACGCATAAAGCTATATCCTTATTTATAGCTACAGCAATAGGGAGGCCGCTGAGAAAAGTAGAACATCTTTGGAAAAAGTGGGTGGTGATAATGCAAAACAGAATCCGCTTTTCAACTTTACTGGCATCTCTGGTCTATGAAAACTGTGAACTTGAATCCCCTTTTCCTGCCCATTTGAATTCTCGGAATCATCTGACATAACAGCTTTGAGATTCCTCATCTGTCCTATCCCCTTGATTGCACTTCAGGAGTTTTGGCTGCGTTCTGGCCATCAGAAAATTGCAGGAGGAGGAATGGAAGTGGACTCCTTCACACTTCGTATTCTCATACAAGGGAAAAAAAAACCAAAACAAAACAAAAAACCAAACCATCAGAAAGCAGGTGGTGCTGGGTGTGAAGATTAGTTGAGTTCAACATTACCTTGCCCCACACAGAGTGAAGATCTCTGAACTTTACTAAGACTTCTGGAAATGCTGGGACACCATCACATCTCACAGCTGAGGGTGCCTTACAAAAGACACAACTGCCCAGCCTCTCCCACTGTTTAATATCCATGGCATAAATTTTGCTCTCATTTCATAATTCAGGGGAAGGGAACAAGTTCACTATTGGGCAAGTCAGTCACTTGAAAGACTAGTGACTCAAAGTTTATTACTCACCAAAAGGGCAGCAAATACTTGAGAACAAGTCGTAGGCTGCTGGGCTGTACCCAGAAGCTGTTGTGTGTAGCAGCACAGCAGCATCAGCTGTGGTCTGTCTGCAGTAAAGGTACACTCCACAGGAACTGTGTAAGGCTTGATGGCAAATGCATTGTGGCTCGTGGCTTATTCAGCTCCATCTTCATCCCTTTATTTATTTTTTTTTCCTCTAGCCTTTCATCTGTAAGGGTCTTTAGTGAAAATTCATGTGTCCTGCATTAAAAAGCTTTAGCAAAGAGCAATTCAAGATGTTTGTTACACAGTGTGTAGTAACGGGTAACCCATCATAGGCTGTGGTTCAATGTGTAAATCACGTGTCTGTCACGGGCATTTTACACGTTATACTTCCACACATAACCACACAGACTGTTTAGAAGCTCTTTCCACGTACCCTCAGCCCTGGGCTGTTCCCCTCAGCTCACAGGAACTGCAGGAAAAATAAAGCTGCATCTGTCCCCTCACAGTGAAGGTGCCAGGAAATGGGAAACAATGAAAGGTCTCAACTTGCTAAACATTGCAGATAAAACTGCATTTCACTGCAGTCACCACAAGGCCTGTCACTTTCTTCAGTAGCACCAAATTTCACCTATGTGCACATTGCCTTGGCTTTATCCAGGCACTTACATCATACCAGCCATGCTAGTTTTAACTACAGCTTTAAAATACTACAAGATTATTTCAGTATTTAACACTAGACTGAAAGGCTCCATGGGTGTTACAAACGTGGAGCAGACCTCCTGTGCCTGCCTTGTGTAGGTAAGAGACTTTGCAAAGGCAGCAGCTCACACTTGGGCAGGCTGTGCAAACTGTTCAGAAATTTTGCTGACCTTTTGTTTAACTGCAGACTTAGAGGGAGATTTGTAAAACATCCCTGCTTCTAATGCGTTCGGTTTGTAATCAAACAATTTGTTCATAGCTCACCCAAATCGGTCAGGCATGAAATGTTTTCTGCAGATGAGGCAGATAAAACAGTTGTATTCATTCCTGTTCCCTGACCTTAGTTGGGCTGCTGGGATTTTGCATGTGGAGTCAGGCAGAGAGCGCACTTGAAGAATGGGGTTAAAACTAAGTCAGCCTTTCTGTTCTCTCTCAATGATTTTCGATCGATTCTAACCTCTGCTATTGTCAGCTCAGCACAGATCCACTGTTAAGTTTGCTTTTCCCTGCCTCTTACATTACAGCTGCGACCAAGGACTTAGCAGTGCTAGAACCGTCTGACAGCTCTGTTCAGGCAAAAGAGACCCAACATTGCTGCTCCACTGACACAGAGATGCTAATAGGAGTGAATTCTTCGTTGTGTCATTGAAATTAATAGTTATGACTTGCTGGATGTGCTGGGAAATGATCTCCTGAAACAGAGAACTGACTGGGTGGTTTCACCTTGGGAGCAGCTGCATTTCAGTCTGGAAACCTCACGTGTTGTAGTGATGCTCTGAGATACTCATCTGTGGGGCCTTGCACACATAGAGGAGAAGAAATGATCCTTAAATATAGAGATGGCACAACAAAGGTTGTCTTTCAATGCAGCAAATACACGAGAAGGTGTTCCCGTGTCCTCTGGAAGAAGTGGGAAGCCACACAGATGCACACTACGGGTCTAGTGTAGCACGCAGACCACCAGCTAAAATGCTTCCTCTACAGTGGCAGACGGGCAGCGTGACGTATCATGTTGTCGTGACTGTGGTGATAAAAATATATCTGGGGATATACGAGTTATATCCTACTGTCTGAAATTTCTGCAGGCCCAAAACTAAGCAACCTCTAAACCTTTGCATTCCTCATTAGAGTAATGCAAGCCCATTAACTCTGCTTGGACTGATAAGGGTCAGAATTTAACCCAATACTTCAGAGTTAGCTTTTTTTTTTTCCAGTGCTGTCAAAAGTCACGTGTGATTATCCCACAGGGCACCATCAGCCAAGTGAACATCCAAAGGCGCCCAGTATTAAAGGAGACGCAGCTTTTAATGTCTCCCATCTATATGGGAACTAATACAGACGTGATTTTTGCTTTGTAGGTACAAAAAGAAAAAAGAACCCAGAAAACACTGATTTTCTTTATTTTCACTCCCACTTCTGCCATTCCCCTGTAGAATTGCCCTGTGTACATCACCTACGTCACCCTTCTGCTTCCTCTCTTCTTCCCTATGCCACTGGCACTACATGCTTCCCTCCACCCACTAAACACTAAGAAAGAATCAATTAAAACAAAGCAGAAGATGAAGTGAAATGGAAACAAAATGCTTGCCAGGTGTCACCAGGTGTTTCACAAATACACTCCATACCTTGCCTTTGGTTTTTCTATTTCAGCCCCATTCAACAAAGCATCCTTATTAGGATACAATCCAAACAAGTAATTAAATGCCTGCTTAACTGCTGTCATTAATACAGATGGTTTAAACCCTTTTCTGAATGAAACCCCTTTAACCGTAAGCTCTTCAGGACAGAAAGAATGCTTTAGTTTTGGCTCACACAGAACTGAAAAATAAAAAAGCTAGAAGAATGCTCTTCATGGCTGCACAGCAGCTTGCTGACAGCACACGCGAGAAAAGGATGTATCTTCTCACTTCCTCTCAACTGTGCGCTTTGGATGTTAAAGAAGGAGCAGACAACAGAAAACACTTACAAATCTCATCAGCCAGACCACTAAGCGTATGCTCAGAGAAAATCCATGGAGCTGCCACGTCTGGAACAGAATTACAATCATTCAATGTCAGGGTCTTCACTTGTACAACAGGGAAAGTGCTGCTCAATCCATCCCAAAAGGCATTAATATGAGTTGTTGCTTGCCCAGTGCCTTGACATAGAGAGTCCTCTTCATGCCAATACTAAAATTACCAGAAGCTCTTTTTTCCCTGAGTCTCCAAAGTGCTGTTCGTGGCCTCCTACTGTGGGTGGACTACCTCCTCCTGACAACAGCCGAGCCCAACCTCCCCTAGTGCCTGTGAGCAGCACTCCTACAGGAGGCAAAGGGGCCACCACGAACCAACCACAGATGGTTCAGAACAGCTTCACGGACCCTGCAGCGTTCCCGAGCCTCGCTGCCTTTAAAAGGGAGTGTGCTCAAGTCAGCATTTTTTGAGTTAGGAATTGCATTCCCCCTCCCTTTCCTTTCAGTCATTTAATTAAATCTTTGGTAAAACAACAACAACAAAACACCCCACCCTCCCATCTTCCATTTCCACAGCAGAACGTAGGGCACATGTTTGGAAGAGGCGGCCGCCCTCCCAGCTGTGAACAGAGGGAACTGGAATTCATGGATGCGGCAAGGCCACGAAGACTACGTGTACACTGTACACACAGACCTCTGATGGTGGCGGTGTGTTTCGTGTCATTTTAATGACGCACAGCCCTGCTAGCTTCCCCCCCCCTAAAGCTTTATGTAGGAGGCATAATTATGTAATAAAATTCCTGTTTCTGCAGCATTTGCCCTGTACCAACACAGAAAGGCAGGCTTTATTATTCTTCCCAGCTGGTAGGCACTGAATTACTAGTGTTTTAACCCTCTTTGCACTAAACCCTCAGTTTGATTTCTGACTGGCAACAGCAGGAGAAACAGCCACTGATCATTTCTGTTCTCTCCGCTTGTGAGGTCGATTCTTGGCCTTTGAGATCATTTTTATCAGCTCATAAAACACCTGCTTGTTAAGGATCCATCTATTTCCTGGGGAAACTTCTAGTCACTGTGGTTGAGCTGCTTCCAGGACTGGTATGCCTCAGCCTGGGGACAGAACTACTTGACCTGGTTTTACACTGTGACTGCACCGAGAAGGATGGCACGCACGCTGCGAAAGGGCAAAGGTCCAGCTGGGCGGTACATTATGCGGCTCTGCTGACTACAAGGCCTCTGTAAAGGTGAGACCCTAGGTACGTGATTGATACTGAAGGGGTAACTTCCTTTGACATCCTGGTTTCATTCCTTGAAAGAGCAGAGGCCGGCACGCTTGCACGACATCCTCCCTTGCTGCGAGAAGCCTGGTTGCTAGGCAGGCTTTGTTTCTGAAGAGCAGGGCACCGGATTGCTTTTCAGTACCCTGCTTGCTGATACTCGGGGGTAGTGTCATTTCAGAAGAGCTGTTAAGCAAAACGTGGACTGAAAGCACACTGAAGATAGGAGCCAATGCACCTTCTTGCTGTCTTTGTGACCAAATGGAGAGCCCCTTTATTCTAGAGAGGGCATCCACACCCAGACAGCAAGATGGTGATCTCCCAGAAACAAAAGGTCTCTTACACTCCCAAATTTACGCTTTTTCAGCCAAAACATTACAGATACTTTACAGTGAAAGTTTCTGAGCCAGATTCTACCATGTCCAAATAGGCAAACATTTACAGTTAATTTCCAGATAACCCCTCTTGTGGGACTAGAAATCCCACAGATAACTGGAAAGGGACTGGGAACATGCACACCACTGAGGCAGTCTCAAGCAAGATCACATCTAGTACCAGAGGCCAAAGCATGCCCCAGGACAGCTGGGCAAGCAGGTGCTGGGGTGCTCATGCAGCTCCTCACACCATGCCACACAGCAGAGACTGTTCCAGTCCCAGTAACGTTGTCCTGGAGCCCCAGTTCTTCCAAGCCTGGGAGAGTGAACTGCCAGCAGAGCTGCATCACATCTGGCCCCTGCCATACTTCCAACTCTCCTCCCTACAGTGCAGCAGCTCCCAGAGCCTTCTCACCACCTTTCCTCATTGCAGTGATTCTGCCAGGTCAGCTAGAAAGAGGGGGCAAGATTTGGTCCCTCGGTGAGGCATCTGTTAGAGAAAACTAGCCACTAGCAGGAGCATGCCCTGGAGCAGAACCTGATTTCTGCAGGCTTCAGAGGACAATTATGCCCTGGCACTGTGCATCTGTATATAATTTCCACAATTACAATTCACAGCAGCTTTCTTACCAGAGAACATGGCTGTCACCACTTCAACAGTGCTCCATCAACCCTGACTGACCTTCATTCTCAGTCTCCCTGAGCAAGTATTTCCTGCTACCTGTCTGTGGTTGACTGGAAACACTCAGCAGCCTAATTCTGGGATACAGACACCTCTCTAACCGTTTATGCACATGGAGCTGTGAACACGATGCATAACCTTCCCAATAATCTGCACTGAGTAAGGCCTGCTGAGTCACTGTCTTAATTTTTCTGTAGGCATAAATTTTCACAGCCCACCACGAGCACAGCGCAAGCGGTTCCACAGCAGCGCAGACCAAAAGAATAACCTTAACAGGAAGGACGGGTGCTTTGTCATCACAACCTGGATGCCTAAAAACAAGGAGGAGTTGAGGGCAAGACCATCTTCCCTGAAGCCTGCCCCTGACTGGTCAGCCTTACTGCTTCCACCAGCTGTACTCCAGGAGGGCTAATGGGGAAATCCCAAACCTGTGGTGGTTACTGGTGTCTGGGGCCATTTGTGCTGCTAGTTAATGGAGCTGTCATCTGCTTATCCTGGGTCAGGTGCTATAAATACCCTTTCGCTTCCGTCAGCAGCCTCAGTTAAAGTTCCCTGCAGCATGGCCCTCCAAAGAGGTTCTGCACTCTTAAAGTTATAGAGAGAGATGAAAAATCTTCATCTCACTTCTTTCATTCCCATGACCATTTGTTATGTAAAAATGTTAATTGTGGGAGGAGGGAGAGGAACGAAAACATCTTTCAAAATTAGGAAAACAAATTTTGCCCTTTCTCATTCCCCTACACACACACTTAAGTAAAAGGCGTCTTTTTTTCCTCTGAGCCGTGCCACAAGAGATGGCGTGAGACAGGGGAAAAGACAACAGAAGAAAAGGTGATCTGACCTTTGCCTATAAACAGCTTGGGAGGGGTGGGGGGGAGAGCTCAAGAAGGTTTTTCCTCCTGTGAATCTTCAGGCAGCCACAGGAATGTATCTCTAGGAACAGGCTGGCTACGTAAACTGGATAGAACAAGTTCAGAGCAGCACTGCAGCTTGTTCTGACGCCATGTCAGAGGGGGAGAAGGAGGGAGAGTTTCAGCTGCAGAGGCCAGCAGCTGCCGTGGGACCACCGCTCGCACCCTGGGCCCGGGCCCAGGCCAGGCGCGGTGCGAGCGCCGGCGGAGGGCACAGCAGAAAGCGGGGACAGCTACGGGGAGATGAAGGGGTAGCTTTTGTTTCTGGAACTGCCGCACCTCCAATTCAGGCGCTGGAGCTGCGGTTGTTGCCAAGGCTTGGCTGTGGTCATGAAGAAGCTTGGGTAGGGCTGGGATCAGGCTGAGACATGAAGCCGTGTCCCTCAGTAAGCAGGGCTGGGATAGCAACGTTTCCACTTTCTAATGATAAGTCTTATGAACTTTGTATAACAGGAAGATCAGTGTGTGGGTGTGTTTATGTTGAAATTAACTTAAGTTTAATCACATACGGCAAATAGCTGGTTTTCTGTCTACTGCAACAGCGTCTGTTTCCTCCAACGAAAGGGCTTGCCTGGACTTGAACATTAATTCAGATTAAGGTAGGACGTGAAACTGAAGCACAACTGTTGATTCTCAAGAACTGCAACTGTGGGTATCTCCTTGTGGAACAAGAATATCTTGATCCAGTTTGGTTTAGCTTAGCTAAACCAGATGACAATGTCAGTCACACATCTGAGATGTCCCTGACACCATCAGTTACTTACATGTCTAAATTCTTACTAACAGATGTAATTTCTATTACATACAGTTAATGAACTAGGTTTTTTTTTTTCCTTTTGTAGAGGTAAAGCAAAAGGAGATTTTACTGTTCTATCATTTTACTGCAGAAGTCCAGATTTCCTCTGCTGGGGTTATGTGTGGTGCCAGGCTTTTTGGCTAAAGAACTGGCCACACTTGCGAGCGCAGCGTGACCTGCTGAGGGGATGCAGCCAGGGCTCGGACCACTGTGCAAGGCCAGCAGCTGACACCCACGGTGCTGGGCTGGGCTGTCTAACCTCAGCGCTTGCTGGCCACGCCAAAGTGAGCGATAAGCAGCAGTGTTTTATGGCAAAGAGCTCTTTTTTTTTTTTTTTTTAAACACTAGTTTTACTCTGCCTTTACTTGACTATCTTCCCCAGAGGTAACGTCATTATACAACAGAGAAAGCAGAGGGTGAACTGAATCCAGCCGTCCTAAGAGGGAGCCCACTGGAATAGTTCTTCCTCTCAGTGGCACTAGAGGAACTCTGGAGTGTCCCTGTACAACAGGCCCCTGCAGATATGGACTAACACTGGTAAAAATGACTTCCAACTTGGTCCAGATGTTTAACACACCCTCCAGGAAGATAAATTTATATTCGTTCTACAGATCCCATTGATGAAATGGCCTGATGCACCAAGAATCTAAAGAACATGCCCAAACCTATAAAAGCTGGTAGAAAGAAGGTACAGAATACTGAGTCTCTTTCAGAAGTCATCTGAACTCTGTTACCATTGGTTCCATATAAAAAAGCCAAACAAAATCACCAGGTTATTTATATTATTTTAGTTCTTCCTAATCTGGAAAGCAAATCTAGTAATTAAAATACTTTTCCTATCAATTTACAAATGGTAAAGATCTGATTAAGTAGCACACATCTGTAGCTGTAAGCAAGGCTTAGCGTTTACATCAAACAGGACTGTAATAAAAGTTTTTACTGTAAGTATATCTGTGTGCAAATGCATTTCCCCTGCCGTGGTTAAGGTGCAGGAAAGAAGAAGGGAACATGTGTAATTAACACAAATGTTATCAGCAGAAAATGATGGCAAGGGAAGACAAATGAAAGTACTTTAGAAAGGCTGTTGGTAATGGTGTGCTCTTTCAGGTAAAAGATTTTTTCCATGCTTCTCTTCCAGGTTAGATTGTGATTTCTCTCTCAATAAGTTTAAAAAGCCTGGGCCAAATTCTTCCTCAGCATAATTCCACTTGGATTGATTATATCAGGATTAATTTAGCCTAGTGCTTCAAAATCATGCTTCATTTCTTTCTCAGGTAAATCTGAGTATAAATGATGAAACTGAAGAATGAGACAGAGCAATGCTAAGTAACTTGAAAAACAATGCATCTCATCTTTCTGGCTGTAATCAGGCACAACTCCAACACGAGTTGTACCTGTTTAAAGGTAGGCTTTTAATTCCCTTTTGGAGACCCTCATTACCTGTTTCTTTTTCCTGTTGCACGCTTGCAATTCTTACAAGTACCATTTGTAAGCACTAGAACAGAAATACAATAAAGAATTAAAAAATAATTAAATAAATTAAAATTCTCTCTTTTTTGGAATGACCCTTGTGGCCATTTGTGGCTTGCCAGCTTCACTGTGGTACTACAGTCAACTTCTGCTGTACCTGCAAGCCTCACTGCACAGAAACAGCCAGCTCTAATGTGGTGGTTGCAAAACACTAACTGGCAGGCAGGTTTGGGCAAGTGCTGTCTTCAAAACAACTTTTACTACTTATTGTTATGCTTTCTTTTTCAAAATATAATTCACAAGATTTCATGTCAACTACGTCCTCTTAAAGACCAGGGCTGTCAGCTTGTTTGTCATCTCCTTTTGTCTTATTTATTTCACATGCTCTGGCTTCACATTTTCCATAATGCCCACTTACACGGCTGGAGTTTACTATGTTACCAGAACTGCAAAAAGTGGAGAAGGCTGTAAGCATTAGAACTGAATTTTCTCTCCAGTTGAGAGAGGATATCCTACTGACAGGTATGTGTTTAAAAAACCAAACACGCACAAACCCAAAAACCAACCAAACAAACAAACCCAATCACCAAAACAATCAAACAGAAGTGAAACAACAACAACCACCACCAAACCACTCAAAAATATTTGCAGACTTCAAAAGAACTGTTCAACTGAGAATTGAAGGGGGCCCCACAACCACTTTGAACATTTTGTTTAGGTTCTGGAAGATGTATGGCCAGATAATGAACACCCTTGGAATATCTAAGATAGCCGTTAACTTTTTAAAGAATGATGGTAAAAATAAAAATAATTTCTAAATTTTTTTTTCCAAGTCACTTACATTTCTTTACAATGCTATGTAATATTTTTCCCTCTGCTATGAAAAATAACCACATGTACAGACTTCCACACATGAAAAAATGATCTTTGTAGAAATCAAGATGAAGACTGAGACCGCAGGGGGTGAGGCAGAGTAATACAGGGAACACAACAGAGAAATACGTTGGGCTAATGATTGCCCACTGCTACAGTCCAAACAGGTGGCTCCTCACTCTGAGGCCACAGCTGGCTGTTTGGGCCGAAGCGGACAAAGCCACACACATGTGCCAACTTCTGCTGGTGCTATCCCAGAGGAAGAACGAGGTCCACTCCAGTGAAAATCCCCCAGGAGGGGAAAGCTACAGGGGGCAGAGAGCAAGAAAGGGATTAAGTCCATAAAGCATCTGCTTAGTACAAGTACACATCAAATTCCAGCAGCTTAGATTCCATCACTGCTTTAGTAGACAGGGCCTACATTTGCCATTTCACCTGGACAGAAGCCTAAAACACGGGAAAAAATATAGAAACTGTATTTCATTGTCCCAGAAATGGGCGGCGCGTGCCCTTCCCACCTTAATAAACAGGGCAGATCATCATCAAAGGCCCTTCTGGAACGGGGCTGAAGTTGTTTAAACTACAACTCCTTCTGCCAGATTGACATTTCCCACACTAACCTTCACCTAGTTTATTGCCAGGTGCCTTTCTGCAAAATGGGAACTTTTGCTTTGAATGCCCACTCCAAAGAAATCTAGAGGGGCAGTAAAGTTAAAACAGAAGCCATGGCAACAAAGGGATAAACTGAAGTGACTGCTCCCATAGGAAAAAAAAAAATAGCCTGAGAGTAGCTGTCCAATGAGGTTTGCTGTGTGAGCATAAGGAACGGGCTGGGAAGCTAGAGCATATAAAGCATTCCTGCTGTGTTTCCCCCAGTGTGTCTCCTTTATATTCAAGAGAGTTCACTAAACCAGTTTCTGAATGCATTAGCTTTTCACATCTGGAGCCGCGGGTTCAGTCATGCATTAGCCTATACGTCTCCATTTCGTCCCTAAAGGAAAAAGCATCTCCGCAGACGAGCAGGTATCCAGAGGAACCCCACAAGAACAGAAAACAATGCACCTCAATTTCCAGACACATAGAATCAAGCTACAGGTTTTCAGCATCTCTCATGTTTTCATCTGAACTTCACACAAGCTGCAAAAATCTCCTAGTTTTTGGAACAACTCTCTTGAATGCGAGAATGTACAACCACAGACAAGTATGGATGAATATTTAGGAGATCTGAAGTCACACTTAGGGCATGGAACCAGTTAGCAGCTCACAGCTACTGAAAAGAGGAGCTCCCACATTCCCTTGCCATCTCTTGTCTCATTCCTCCCAACTGTAGCTCATGAAGCCTACTTTGTGTTGCACTGATTCTTGTCATATCTGCCAATGAGCCATTTTAACATGTTAAAAGGGTAGAAAGCTGGAGGGAGCAGGCAGTGGAAGGAAAGCTACATAGATTTCTAGTGGTTCACAAAGTTAGAAAAAAAAATCTCCTGAGATGGCCTAACAATTGACAAAAAGGTGAGAAAGTAGAAAAGTAGAGACCAGGAGAAACTGGAAACAGTGTGGACAGAAACTTGCACACAGGAAAAGCATTTATTTTCTTGACAGGTTTTTCAGCAATCCACCTTTGAACCTTTCAGAGAAGGTTTGAAACCAACAGAAAAAAAGCTGCTTCCTATGGAAGCACTGTGGGACTGTGGAAAACTGGGCAATCATGGGCACAGGTCAAAACCAGGAATGGGCTCAACCAGGGACTTCAACAAGTTAGTAAGACTGTAGATCCATCAGTGGTTTCTAAACATGAAGGTCTTTGGTTGAGGCAATCCCCTGACCACTGTTTATCCAAAACTAGGAGGATATATATATATAAGGAGGATTATTCTCTGCCCCTTGTGATCTGCTAATGGCCACCAACAAAAATCACAAGGCCAAATATAACCTGGCACAAAAGCACCATGGAAAACACTGATTTAATGAGTCGTATCCCACCCAGAAAGGGCAGCAGAAGCTGCTTCCAGAGCAAGGCTATTTTCCAAGCATGGATCAGAGCTAGACATAACCACTGCTGACTTTTTTATGCAAAGGTGACTGTTTCACCATTGAGCCTCTCGAAAAGGCTTTCACACAACTACGCCACAAATACTCGAACACAATGTCAAGTATTTATTATATGCCAGGGTTTTCTTTATCTTTGGGCACCACCGTCAAAGTCCTTCCACTTCAGTGGATGTTTCCCCACACTGAAGGTTCAGTCAAACTAAGCGCTTTTGGAAACTCCCCTTGGAAGGTTTCCCAGTTCTTCTATGCAGGCTTGATTGACTGTATCAGTGTTGTGGTTTGGGGTTTTTTTTAAGGGTTCATAATCGGGCTGCTTATCCCCTCTTCCAGATCATTACTACTGTTACTGTTCAGTACAGTAACGTGACCCCCAAGGTGCTCTCCTCTTAACATTTTCCCAGGATGACAAAACAGCCTTTTCCCTGGTAAGAATTTGCAAATACTTTGCTTTCTATCTAAAACAGTTTTGAAACCTGTAGTATGATTGTAAGACTCACCCCATGATTATCAGCTTTCCCTAATAGCCTCTTCTGAGATACTTCAACAAAAAAAACTTTTAGCAGCATAGATAACTTACAGTGTATCTAACATTTCTCCCGTTATTCACTATTTTAACTTTGTCAAAGAATTCTAATATATTCTATGTCTAAAGTTTAGACTTACAGAAAGCTGGTTTGCGCCTCGGGTACTTTATAATGACATCTGTAATGACTTTCTCAACAATTTTCTTAGGTAGTTAAATGAGGGTCATGAGTTTATAATTCCCTGGATCACCCTTATCATCTTTCCCACCTCAATATGAAGAACACTGGCAATCTTCCAGATTCTTCTTCTTATAGCTGTAATGATAAATTAAATCACATTTATTTGGGGGCTGTTTTTTCCTGGGAGGTAATTCAGCTAATACTAAAGAAATTCACTACTGACTTCATAGATCAACACGGTCCAAATATTAAAAATATTACATACACACAGCAGTCAGCCTCAGCCTGCTTTAAAAACAAAGGCAGCATCTTGGCCTCCATTTTTGAAGACAACGAAAATGAAATACAGACCAGGGCGTTATGGGGCAAAGCTACGAGCAGAGTTCAAGTCTCACACTCGTATCACGCTGCTAAATCACATGATTCAGTGAGGTCTTACTAACAAAAAAAGTATCTATGCTCCTGCCAGCTCTTTACCAAAAGTAATGCTAAGCTCAAGAACTACCCTTCTGTATGGAAGACCAGTGTAAAAAGTATTTTACACTCTAATTTTCTCTTCTTAATTGTCCCTTGAGCCTCCTGAGCTATTCAGGCTCATCAGCTCTCCAGTGGATTTCTAATATAATTCTAGAAGAAATTACTCTTTATTAATGTATTTGTCCTTTTAACTTCCTTTTATCTGTCTTACTCTCTAGCTTTCCTACAAGAGCATATACTTGACTCTACTTGCATGATTCCTGTTATTTTCCCCTCGCCAAGTTATTTCTCTAGCCTGCAGAAATATTTGTCCCTTCTCACTTAAACATACTTTAATTTTTTTTCTCCTGCTCTTTTCTCTCCCATTTCACTAGAAAGACAAGTGTCATCATCCTGTATGATGCTTTTATTCATATAAATGCATTTAACCACATTCAGCAGTACCAAGCTGATGAATACCTGATGCAGAGATAACCTGCAGCCATCGGTTCCATGGAGCAAGCAATTAGGTTCTTAATTTTTGGGGTTTTTTTTCTGAGCCAAATCCTCAAAATGGGCTAAACCAGAGCTGTTCAGTGCAGCTTCTCTCTATGAGAGAAGCTGGTCTTCCTTGTATTAAGTCATTGGATTACTCCACCTTGTTTTATTTAGGCTGCTCTTAATTAGTTTCCCATCTTCTATTCTGGTAATGGCAACCTGTTATTCTTTCATTTCCCTCTCTTGCAAGCCCCCTTCTTGGTGCCTAGCATCACATGAACGTTAATAACTTCAGCATATGTAGCACCTTTTATCTAAAGGATCCCAAAGAACTACACAGTTTCATGGAGTGACTCATGGATGAGCAGAAGGTTATACAGCAGCTGGTTATCGGCACGGTAGGATGGGAATTGCAAATTGACAATGGAGTGAGAGTTAGGTGAACAAAATATCATTATCACACCTGGAATTGGGTTGGACATTACCATTAACGCCCTTTTTCTAGGAAAAGTGTCACGAGATAGCTACTACTTAAAATATTTTTTGATTTCTTGAGTAAGCCTTTCATCCAAAATACAGAAGGTGAAATTTCAGCTCTTGCTCCCAGTGCTTGGGTACCAGGGGAAAAAGGGAAGCTCTACTGTGTGAAAGCTCCAGTGACATGGCAACAGTGAAAGCCAGCTCTACAGCTTGCTTCACGGTCCTCCTTGGAGGAGTTTTCAAGGTGTGATATAAAACAAGAATCCCAAGGAATGCATTTCAGTGGCCCCTACCATACAGGACTGCAGACCTCCTGGCAGTGCGGGGATCCCATGGCTGAAGGTTCCCAGAGCACACACACACTCATGAGCATAAAGTGGCCTCCCTGGGACAGCTGATCAAGTGACCTGCTACACTGATGGCTGTGTGTCTTGTAGCCAATGCTGACCTGTAAAAACTGGGTTATTATTAGGTGGGTAGACACCAGATACAGTGTACCTAAACCATCAGGCTGTAAACCGCAGATTCAAAAGCTGCTGTGAGCAGCTCTGCCACCCATACAGCAGAAGTGTAGCAAATAGCTCAAGGTGATATCTTGGCCCGTTATCCTAATTTAAGTCATCTCTACTTACATGTCAGACCACTAGGCTGTGCAAATAATGTTGAAGTTGCTTCAAGCTGCAGAACAGCCCAAGATCAGGAGCGTGCTAAAGCAGTTTTATTCTGCTCCAGCCTGTACCTTTCTTAAACAGACATTCCGTGTAAGCCATCCTTTTCCTTCATCCTTCATCACAGAGGAAACCCCACAACACCCGGACACAGATTCGTGGCATTTATGCTGTAGGTACCTAAGTGTTATGCTTTGTAGCAGTGTCATTGGTTTTCCCTCTCCCTGCTACAATTAGTCACTCACATGAGCATCTCCCACCAAACAGTGACCTGTTCAGCTTAAAACAATTAAAGATGCAATGAGACAGCGTTTCACAGTACAGTGTAACCACATCCCTTTCTGAAAATAGCTACTTGAAGACACAAAATGAGGCATTGAAATGGGCCAGCCATATTTACTTCTCAGATGAAAACTTGAATTCAAACTCAAGATAGCCTGTCTCTTTCGTACTTCAGAAAACTAGAACCAACCCATTACAAAATATTGTTTGGGGTCCCGACAGATTCCTTACCCACTCCCACAAGCTATGTCCTGTACCATTTACAACCTGCTTACATTAGTAGGCAGATGGAGCCATTATTACCCTTCTGGCCGATTTTTTGCCAGCTCTTTAAACTCATTTTGAGATGCTGCACTTGCTATCACTGCTTTGATCCAGAGACTGACAGCACACTACTTACTGCTGTGGTTTTACTGTCTGTTCTGGAATTTTTATCCCTGTTGTTTCTCTACTTTATAGTCCTTCACACTGAAACACTCCGGCAGGGGAGCTCCTGGAACCTTTTACGGGATGCATTACTTTTCCACAGGTTAAAACAACCTGTGTTTTCTATAGTTTGTTATGTGCCAGTATCACAATATTCATTGCCCAGGCCGTGTCTCGGACTCACCAGTCCTGTCTGTTCTGCAATAGCATCACAGTCTCTTGCTCCTGGACTCTTTTCTACTCAGTCTTTACAATCTAGAAAAGGAGGAAGTTTTGGTTGTCACTTATGACCATCAGTGAGCAAACCATTTTCACTTGTTTATACTGCAAGGCATGATGGAAACACACAGATGAAGCCCAGAGTCTTCCACACTATGACTAGAGCTTAATCTCACCCTGTGCAAAATAATTTCCAAATTAAGGCTAAATTATATATATATACTGAAAAATAAACTACTCAGTGAAATAAACATGCGTATCGTCTATCCATATCAGTTACTGCTGCCAGAATTTTTCTTCAGATGTGAAGGAAATATGTCACCCCTAAACTGGGAAGTGGGAAACGTACATTTTTAATTTGTAAGCATGAAGATCTATAGCTTATCTGGAATAGTAAAACCTATTTCTAACTTACAGCTAATACTACCATCTACCTTGTATTATTTCTTCCTAACAGTTCCTACCTTAAGAAAAAAAAAAAAAGGCAGCTAGTCAATCTTGGGAGATGACATGACAAATGACATACATTTCAATAAGATTTAACAATAAACAGCCACCTCAACAAAGAGAAGCCTTCCCCCACCTCCCCACTAAAGCAGAATCAGACGAGAAACTAAGTGAGACATGTTAAGAGAGAGGCACTCCAATTAACGTGTTACAGCTCCTTTAAAGCAGAGACCAAAGGGGGCTGCTGCTCAGGATGCTGGAGGATGCAGAGCAGTAATTGTCACTTAGGCACTTCACTCCCCGCCGCCCGGCTCCCTCCCAGCCCGGTTTATCTCTTGCCAATTACCGCTGTCATTTGCATTTCAATGTGTGCCACCGGGAGCCAGGGCACCAGCCGCTGCAAACGCAGCAAAGCCAACCTTTTTTTTTTTTTTCCTTGAGGCAGGCTGATGGCCCGCCATGGAATTTGGGTACAGGAGCTCTTGGCAGCAGGCTTTGCTCCATGGTGGGCTCCGGGAGCTGGCAGAGCCACTGCTGCCATGCCTGTGCCCACACCAGGCTGATGGCATCACTGGGGATCAGGAAGACACCACAGTGAGAACCCAGAGCCTGCAAGAGGCCACAGAGGAAATTTTCAGGAGTTCAGACACGAAAGACGCACACGCTGGGCACAAACGGTACGAGTCGTGTTTCTGATGCATCTCTCGGTCACGGTTTTCACATTTCCTACTCAAAACTCATCTGTGCCACAAAGCTGCGTGACAGGCGGGATGCGCCGCTGCTCTTCTTTAGCACTTGTATTCTTGTAGCACCTATGAGCGCTGGCTGCGCACCAAGGCCCACGATGCCAGGTGCTGTACAGAAGCAGAACAGCAACAGCCTGTGTCACACACCCCCCGTACAAGAATGGCACAGGGTCCTTCCCCGAGAACCTAAGAAGTGAGAAACAGAGGCCACAGTATGGGTCCAGTAGATGCAGGAGACAATCTTTAAGGCAAACGACATGAAGGACAAGGCTGGGAAGGACCTTAGCCATAAAAACCATGATTGTGTGCCTGATACAAACAGCAATGGGAGCACCCAGCAAGGTTTTTTAAACTACAGGGGTCATGTTCAAAGAAACAGGACAGTGAGAGAGAGAAAAAGAAATATCCCTGCTGCTGCCTTCTGCATGAGAAGAGACAAAGGCAGGGAAAAGTATGTCATGGTAATTTAGAAGTGACATTATGAAAGCCTCAACAAGAGCTTGTTGAGATCTCTAGAAACAAAGCTATTATCTTCCACAAGAAAAAAGCGTATTGGCTCAGTCGTCTCAGAGGAGAAACTACAGGCTGTGGCTAAGCCACTGCCATGAAAGATGCCAGAATTCAAAGCCAACATTTTAACTTCAACAAAAAGGATGTTGCGTATCACAAAGGAACAGAAGTGAAGGTCATGGGCTATGGACAGTAGCTCAGATTTTTTTTTTTTTTCTCCCTGATCATGTGATTGCCCTGATATGAGGTGCAGAAGGAGATAAAGGATACCCACACAGGAAGCTTGACTGGAACAAAGAGGTTTCTCTAAAGCACGAATTGAAAAAAGAATCACAGAGACAGGAAGAACAAGGAGTGGACAGAGTCACGGGTGACAAAGGAATCCCAACCAGGAAATGGAAAGCGTACTGAGCAGGTTGAAGGTACTGAATTGGCCAAAGAGGAATGAGGATAGAACAAGGGTTCTCAGCTTCTTGGCTGGGGAATGGACGTGATATGCCTTGGTGGCGTGCATTACTTGACTGCACAGAGCTCAGGGTGGATGCGAGAGGGCCTGGGATGAGGCTAGGGAGGCTGGAAATGCAGAGGGCAACTGCTGACTGCATGCTCAGTGGAGGAGAGATGGAAAACAGTGCTGGCAGCCATTCATACTTGTTGCTTTGCTTCCTTAGACAGCGCAGCTTAAGACAGTATCACGCAAGTTCATCAATACTTAATGGATTCCCTTCCCTAACAGCTGAAGCCTGCCTATTTGCAAAGTACCACGACAGCAATTTACCATCCAGTTTTAGAGGGGATTCAGCTCTTTAAACAATCCAGGTACTTAAAAGTATTTGGAGCTCAGGGATCAGTCTTCCTAGCTGACAAAAAAAGTCAGCACTGGCTCCATTTGTCAGCCTGCTCTGTGACACCTCATCACCACAGGAGGTGCAGCAGATACCACCGAGGAGAGGGAAGAATGGCTCCAGCAAGATCTAATTCCACATGGCCTCTGTCACTGAAACAGGATTTGTTTCCGATTTCTGCAACCAAAAAGAATCAGATGTACAGAATCATCGGTTTTATTTGCTAACAAGATGCATTTCCATGGGTTTTCCCATAAGAGAATTAAAAAAAAAAAAATTAGATGGGCAACTCAAGACTGTCCACCCACTGCACAAACGGAGTGCGATACAAATAGCCAGCAACTGCAGAACAAATGCTACCTCCTACTTGAGAGTGTGTGAAAGGAAAGGTGGTTTGTCACTGATGAGATGCGATCATAGGGCTATGAAGTATCCATTTTGCTCCATGCTAACTAAAGAACATCAGAGATAAAAATCAAAACAAAACCACACTACTTGTCTTTTTTTCTTAACTAGCCACCAGAAAAGCAGCAGACGACTCTGACTTGCTGTGACACCTAGATTGCTGCTCCCAATTAAGAAAAGCATGTGCGTGTAAAGCTTGCACATACAGAGCTTATTTTCCCCTGCCATCGAGACCTCTCTCCTTGGACACAAAGAAAGAAAGGATATTTAAGCAAATAAGCCAAAGCAGCTTCTAAAAAGTAAGTCACCAGAGCATGAACTTGGTTAATTGAAAGGCAACACAAAAGTGATTTGCCCTTTCTTTTGTTTCTTTTTTAAGTGTTTTTCAATGCCTTTTTTTTTTTTTTTTTTGCTGACTGTATATTTGAAGCCCTCTGTATTAATAAGCTGATCAGTTACTGGCTCCCTATGTGCTAAATGGAGCCAACAAACTGCTCTTTTCTCTTTTGTCTCCAAGCCAAAGAAAACTTTTATGGGGAATAAATTCTCCCCCTCCCCCGTGCTGAGTCACAACACAATGGTGATTCGGAAACCTTGCATTTTTCCCCAGGAACAAAAATGTTAATCCAGACAGCAAATAAGGGCTTGAAACAGGGTCTCTGGGACACAAATTCCCACCACCACAGTCCACACAACTCCTGACTCAGGCGTTCCACCTCTGACCACCACTGCTGCACAGATAGTGCTGTCTTTCGGTTCCAGGTCATATTGGCTTGGCTGACCTCGTGTTCTCCAGCAATGTTGTATTACTAAAGTATGTTGTGGTTTTTGTTGGGTTTTGGGTTGGTTTGGGGTTTTTTTTGTTGTTTGGTGTCCCCCCCCTTTTTTTTTTTTCCTTTTCTGCTACAAAATGTAACAGCTTTTTGTTTATTTACCAGTCTGGTTCTGCCAAACTCCAAATCTGCATTTGAAAAGTATGTCTTTCCCCTGCACTTCTGAAAGGGGAGCTGTGGTCTGATCCAGGCATCAAATCTGTTAGGTGGAGAAGTTCCACAGAGGGAATTTCTTAAGACAGGTTGAGTGACAGCTGGGGAAGAAGGGTCTGCTGGAATCATCTGGGATGAATTCGCTGACTGCCACTGCTTCTCAAAGTCACCCAGCGAGACAGTTGGGGCATTAGCTAAAGTTTAAGTCTATCTCCATATGATTCTGCCCAAACACTCCACTCCCAGTTTACCCAATTAACTCTGCCTTTAGCAACTGGTCCAACCAGCTCTCAGATTGCTAAAAGACCTTGGCCATGGATGGCTTAGCTTCCCAGCAGCAGAGCCTCTGCCACCTCTTACAGAGCATTACTCAAACACACCGCTGCTTCCCCCTCACTGTCCTTACCATACAAACTGAGAGATGTATGTGCTTCCTTCAGACGTATAATATCTACCCTCCATGCACTAGCAGGTATGAAACACTGTCCATATGTAGTTTTCTAGAAGGATGTTAGGTCTTCCCTAAATCAGCCCAGTTCATTGGTTTGGTATCCACCACCACCACCTTCACATGCACAATATCCCTTCATACTGAATTCTTAGACAACGATGCCATCCGAACACCAGACGGCATGAACAACAGACAAAAAGAGCTGGTTAGGTTATGAGCGCTGTGTATTGGATCTTCCCAACTCATACAGGCTGAGTGGCAGTAATTATTTGAACATTAAACTATAAAAAGCAAGATAAAGTCCACTGAAATTCCGGACCACTTTGAAGTACATTTTTTTACCACTGATGTACATTTGATGTACAATACAGACAGTTTCCTTTCTGCCCACCCCACATCCCCGAACAAATACAATGAGTCAGACAGTATGAAAAATCCAGGTCTCAGATGAATATTGCACAGTCTTCTAGAAGTCCATAATAAGAAAAGCACAGGCAGAATCACAACAAATAACTACATATTTTTTTTTAACCCACACAGGACAAAACAGTGCTCTTTTGGGACTGCGGTTTAGCGTTGCAGCAGCAAAGCTCCTCATGCACGCGTGCGCACATATCTGCAACAGCTCAAAACATACACATTTTGGTTTCCTTCCCACTGGTCAGTCAATGTAATTAACAGCAATCATTAATGGGTACAGCAGGCGGAAGTAACCTGACTATAATTTACACCCTGACAGTAAGCAATTAAGCCAGAATTCCAGAGGCAGACAGCACTGTCTTACAATTACTTCTGTAATTGAAGTTTGGGTGCTTGGCGCCTACCGGGTTTTATTTCAGTTTCTGACTTTGCCTGTTTTCCAGGATTTCTCCCACCACCCCACAATCAGTTTCTTATTTTGAGGGTCATCAGCTGTTTCTTTCGCTTCGAGTTGTCCCCACCATTTTCGGCTCTTCAACATCTACAGTTCATTTTCCCCTTCCTACGTCGACTGTTGACACCCTTACAGATTATCCTCGATGTAGTAAACTGTAACTAATACAGCTTGATTGTATACAACTGATGTAGGACTCTAACTTGAGAACTAAATGTTGTCCTTGCCCAAACTATCTGGACCAAAGTCACAGGCTAAAGTGTGAGTGTCACAAAGAAAGTGCAGGCTTCCAGAACTTCCCAGTAGTGTACTTAGGTGCTCAAAAGACTTGCCTCAAAAAAGTATCCTGCACCGTTGAAGCAGGGAGATGCAACAAAGTGCAGCATTCTTTTCTTCTGCCTGGACAAAAAGCCCAGCCAGCCTCACTACACCCATCCCAAATGCATTGCAAAGGGCTTGCATTAGGTTCTGGGTTGCTTTTTACTGCACTTCTCTAGGAAGCTACTTTTCTTTTCATGGGTCTTCATAGCCTACCCTCTTCCTCCCAAATCACATGTAGACTTTCACCTCTGATCAGCCTATGGCAGACACTGACCCTTCTTTACTTGTTAAACTGTCAGACAGATCTCTTCAAGCTCTTTCACGTGCTCTCTTTCATGCCTGTCAGAGGCTCTCCATAAACTCCCATAATTCCTCCAATTCCTCCAGTGTTGGGATGGAGAGCATACCGAGACCACTGCTATCATGTTGTTCCATATCCCGTCACTGCCAGCTTGCTTTCTGCCTGCTGTCCACCTGTTGTCTCTTTTTACACCTGGAACACAACAGTCTTCCACTATAGCACCTAACATAAGGGAGCCTTGGGCTTTGGTGGAGCTCTTCGTACTCTGGTAATGCAGCAAAGTTAAAAGCAGCGGTAACAGGGAAGCTATAGAAAGGTTTAATAGATTTGACCACTTACAACACTAACCTGTGGGAGCACACAGTCTTCCCGTGCCTGGCCTTCATCAAAAATAGTTGCACAAAAGCTTCAGAAATCACTATCACCATCACCACCACTTGGGCAGTGGCCTTTTTACCTTTCTTCCATTACTGATAAAAGGAATGGAAAAAACCTCTGCTGCTAGAATTCTTTACGCTGGTCCCTGAGGGCAGGTGTGCTTTCCTCCTCTTCTTCAGTATAGTTATTATTTCCTCTACTGTGCAAGGCTATCTTCAAACAGGTAGAAAGGACAAGCTGCTCTCCCTAGCAGATGATAATCTGAAGGCGCTCAGAGGATCCATCACGCTAGTATCAGAGTGGTGGCCTACTAAAGCCCAAGCTTTGGTGGGTGCTTTAGAAGGAACAGAAACAGAGACACACAATGTCTGTCAGTACTGGGAATGGACTACGTAACTACTCCATCTTCACTAGAATCTTTACCCATGACAAGGTAAATCATGCCAGCCTACACCACAGGGACAGCTTCTTGTTACCATCTGAACACATTTGGCTTTCCTCTGGCTGGTCCAGGGCACGTGTTGATGAGTAGGGTCACACACTCATAAAAGCACATGCTCTAATCCCCTTTGTTTTGTGGCACAGCTGCACTCACACTGACAGCGTGTCAGTGTTGGCATCACAGGCAGAACAAAGGAGACAAAGGCTGACACAGGAGAGGGAGACTCTTGGGCTCCTGAAGCAGCAATGTTAAAAATGTTTTAAAAAAAATATGGATCAAACTTTCAGAAAGAATGGAAATTACTGGACCAGAAGTAATTTTTAAAGGAGGAGGCTCTGCCCAACTGCCAGGAATTGAGGGCTCACCATTCATAAAACCAAGTCTTTCCTGACAGTTCTGTGCAAGAAAGCATGGATTTGGTGAACGCAGGCAGCCCCGGCCCAGGGGCTCATTTCCTGTGCCAACACAGCCCTAGCAACACATGTGTTGCCTTATCTCTTTGTAAACAAGCTAAACTAGGCCGGGCTAAGTGCGCAGGAAAGTACACTAGCCACGGGTGGATTTAAGGCTCTTGGCACTAGACAGAGTCGCTTGGTTTAAGCGGCACGTGTCTTAGTATTAAGGCTCAAGCTAAGCAGTTGCAACTGGAAGCGGCAGGCACACTACATTCAGTACTGAGTTTAATGCAGGAAATAGCACATGCTCCACTACAGCAATGTACTAAATTATCTCAGAGGCTAAAAATGCATGTTGGGGAGTTAAATTGCTGATATTCTTCCCCCTGCCATCCCCAACTCAAGAGTGCCTATAACGGCCTGTGCGTAGCCTCAACTTCAAACACACCCTGACCTGTACATATTTCCATATCTAACACTTGAGGGGCATTTCCAGGGGGACACCTGAAGGCTGCACCTTCACCCCAAGCAGCTCACAAACTAAGGATATGCAGAGGGCACTTCAGCCTCTCCCTCTGCACAGCATCAGTCAAAACTTACTTCTACCCACCCAAGGAAAAGAAGTATATTGCTGCATTTGTTTGGGTGTTAGTACAGCAAGAGACATCTCCATCAGCTGCACTGAAACTGTGCGAGTGACTTTTGGAAATGCCATTGTTCTTAGACGTAGGATTTCATTACAGAAAGCCGGCCCCCCGGGAACTGGGGGGGGGGGGGGGCAGGAAGGAGTGGGAGGTAGGAAAGGGGAGGGAGGCTTTAAACGGGAGTGGGAAGAAACCCTCAGAGATCCACGAGAAATGATTCTCGACTCACAGGGAGGCAGGAAATACAGCTCACACCCAAAGAGAGACACTCCCCCGTGGCAGACGAGCATCCTGAGGATTGTTGGCTTTGTTGTTACAGCAGGAACCCCCCCGCCTCCCTCCGCCCCGCAGCCCGGGATTGTCCGGGGCAGCTCCCGGGACTCGTCGGCGCAGGAACCCTCGGCTGGGAGCTGCCGGAACGTGCTGCCGACGTGGGAAACGCCTCGGAGATGCGGCATCTTTCTACCCACTCAACAAGTATCTGCTTTCATTCAAAGGGCCAACGGTGAACAAGATAGTAAAAAAAAAAAAAATTTCCTGCGGGTTAACACAGCAAACAGCAAAGTACAAAACTCGCGATACGCCACCATATGGCTTCTGCGCTTTCACTAACAATGTAAACCAACGTGTACCGCTGGAACTGCAACAGCCACACCACCGGTACTGCCTAGTGGTGCCGGGGTTAGCGTTAGAGTGGTTTCTTATTAATTGTTTAGGTCTAGCATTGCATTAAAAAAAAAACAAAAACAAACCCCAAACCTGCAGATGCAGTAACAGTATTTTTATTTAGCCCAAAAGCCAGGAGTGCAGTTTTTCAGAACAACTGGGATGTAGAAACACTGCACTTTCAAAACAGAAAGCACGACATTGGCAACCTAATAAAATACCTTTTAAAATGCATGGGGTTATAGCAAGCAATAGCTGCAGCCACTATTCAGCGCTGAAAAGATGAGATGGAACCAGCGAGAGCTGTCCTGCTGCAATGAACCGCAAACTTAATCAGGATCCGTATCGGGCTGAACCGTGTCACCCGTACCGGCCGCTACCCTCCTCCTCTGCGTGCGCACAGATGGTCAAAACCTTACAGCTAACCCTTAGCGATGGATAATGAGGTAATAACTCTGCCCAGCCTACAGCCTCTGTGGTTACTTACAAATTAACATCCAGGCTGCATTATCAGACTCTCGACACCAGGAACAAGACTCTACTTCACCAGCCAGACCATCTTGTTAGTCAGGAAATGGTTATAGCAGCCTCACTCCTGCACCTAATTTTGCTCTTTAAAGTTGTGGATGGCTACTGTAAACATACACACCAAACCACCTATATGTTCCAGCTTCGAGAGAAAAAGAACAACAAAGAAAACACTAAATAAAACCCCAAAACCAACAAAAACAACCCCCTCCTACCCAGACTTTTCCTGAATACTAATGCTAAAACTATTACAAATGCTAATCTGGCACCAACAACCTATGATTAAAAAAACAATGAAGCACCTCAAGTACATGAATTAAGGCATCATCTTAAAACACACTCTTTTCATCCTAAGCTAGAAAACCCTTATATGTACACATCTGGGCCTTTTTTTGCTCTTGATGATCTCAAAGCTATATTAAAGATGTGAGTCTTTATGTAAGATAATTTAATGCATTTTTGGTCTGAATGAAAGCTAAAGACACCACAGGATTTTTGAAGAGAACCACAGACAAAGCCAAAACCTCAGTTAAGATTTTTTCTTTCGGCAAACACACACTGAAGGCAATCTCATGGATTACTGGGATGCCTATTGAGTTGCTCAAGTACCATTACCTAACATCCAGCACTTGGTAAAGAACATCACTACTTTACACGTGCTTTCAAGTCAGTGAAGTAGTTAAGCAGTGCCAAGGATGCATTTTCACAATGCTTCTGAGGCAAAGGTCTCAAAGTTTTAGTAATACTAATTAATCTTTACAGTCCTTGTTTTATCTCAGTTTTAAAGTATAGGAAGACAAAGCTCAAAGAGCTGATTTCATTCTCCGTGTTGCCCTGCTCACCACCAGCAAAGCTTGAAATAGCAACCTTAGTGCTCAATTCCCCCTCAAGTGCTCAAACTGTGAGATGCTACTCCCTTAATACTGTACCAAACTTCTTTATTCTGATCTTCAATCTGTAGATAATGTTTAACCTAGCTAACGTCTTCCGTCAAGAGAGTTAAAAAGTAGGCAAAACACACCAAATTCTTGCAAACATACTGGCCCCTAGAGACAAGGAAGAACAGATTCTACCTGTTAAACTGCAGGACCTCCCTTTCCCATCCTTTTCTTCACTTCTGTCTGAATCGAAGACATCATTTCAGTCAAGTGTGTGGCAAAAAAAATCAGTTATCAAAAAAGGAAAGGGTCCAGAAGGTCCTCCATTGTCTCCCAGATCAGAGCTTTCCTTTACACAATGTGTCTTTCCAGATCTTGTTTTTCTTTTTGCTAATTCATTATAAATATTTAGCAACACCCTACACCAATAGTATTCTTGATAGATTCGTAAGTTGCTGCTTGATTCCAGTTAAATCCTCCATAGCGACCTTTGATGAAAAGTAAAAGCTTCTCCTACTATCAAAAATATTTGTGTTGTCTAAAAATGCAGATACATCAAACCAAGCCATGTAATGCTGGAGCAAGAAGAACCCAGATATTAGGTCAGAAAGCACCGTTAATTATTTTTACTTTCCACTTGAAAACTGGAGCTTCATCAAATTGATCATACTTTTCAACTCCTAAAACAAAACACGTACATTGTTTGGCTGATGTTTTCCAACTGACAATTCCATGTAATTGACAATTCCAAGCAGTTCCAGTTTCATTGCTGACTGCTAGGCCTACACTAAAAACTGTTCTTCTTGATAACACTTCATTCTTAGCGCTTTTCTGTCTAAGATCTTGTAAAATGCACGGTGATTCCAAAGGTGATGATACAAACTTCACCTAGCACGTGCAAGATTAGAAGCACTCTTTCCAATTCCTGTCTTGCTTTCAGCTTTTTTTCTTGTAGCAGTTTTAGTCTTCAATACTCAGTATCAGAGAGATTTGGGGCTTTTTTCCTCACAAATGCTTCCCATGCTTACCTCTGCATTTGAAATAATGAGACCTACCTCACCGAGGCAGAGGCGGCAGACAAGAGCGGTGCTCAGTTGCTAACAGCCTAACAGCACAAATGAAACTCAGGACTATAAAGTTAGAAATCAAACTATTCTTTGTGCACTCTGAAGCAATGCTGATTTTTCTATGTAAAGTTTAGCCAAAAGAGGGCAGAGGACAAGAATTTATGCTTTGGAGAGACCACCAATGGCCTATCTGAACTAACAGTGCATTTCAACAAACCATGGAAAGAGGCAGCCAAACCTTCCGTAGGGTCTTCCACAACTAGACAAAATAGTACTATTTCCACTTCAGATCATAACAAACTACTAAGACCAATGTCATTCCCAAACCACCCAACTAAATTCCCATAGACAAAGTATTGCAGGAAACAAATACTTAACATTTAACTAGAATAAAGGTGAGGGTGGTTTAACCCTCATTTTAATTATTTTCTTTGCAAAGAGTTTGTCTCCATTAAAGAATGAAGGCAGGTCAATATCTAGTACAAGGGAGCGATACTTAACAAAATTACACAGATAACCAATTTCAGTGTCAGGGACTACTGTAAATTTCAGCAGTTTGAAATGTGCTGTCAGTTGTTAAGGGAAGAGGATGAGAGAATCTATTTGGAACTTCATGGACTATAGACTATAAACCCATTAGAAAACTGCTCTGAAAAAGAAATTACTTTGCAGCAAGACATCTTGACTTTGTGCTATTTCACAATTTTTAGTTTTGATATCCTTTTAACATCTTTACATCTGGTCAACTTTCTCTCAGCAATTACAAGCAGTGAATATATCCTATTTTTTCAGTTAGCACTGAGGTTCTTCTAGGGGTCTGCTCCAGCTGTCAGCTAGCAGTATTTGCCTTTCTTTCTTCTCATTTCTTTTTTGTCTCAGCCTAACACCATCATCACCTTGACTTTAAGAAAGCAGCAAAGACACAATAAAGACATATATTTGTATATATTTTCCCCTTTAAAAACTGGTTTTGCTCACATGAAGGCATCAGTACTCTAAAGAACCATCCCCAAGCCATCTACAGCTTTCACAAAAACGCTGCCTTTAAAGCTGTCTAGCTCTCTTCCACCTGATCCTATAAACACTGCTGGCAATTTTTCCCCCATGCCTCTAACATATTTTCACTTAGCACCAGCTTGATGTATAAGATCTGACAGCCAGGCAGTTATAGGCCACCTGCATCACTGTCGCCATGACAACAGTGAAAGACAATCCATGATCCCATGCCCTGGTCACACGTTTCAATACAGCTTATCTGTCCAAAGCCACTGAGTCTAATGGAAGAGAGTAATTACAATCTTCCACTCATTGTCAAAATTCTCACCATGTAACGCTCTTCAAAATTATTTTATTCCTCTCACATGGCTGCTTTGCAAACAAACAAACAAAAAAACCCCCAAAAAACACACAAACCAAAACCACAACAACACAACAAACTACACAAAAAATACCCTGTGAAAGAAATCTTAAGTGGGTTTGGGAGGGAGGGAAAGAGAGAAAAGCAAGGCTGTGACTAACACAAAACCGTAGCAGTGTGAGCAAACTGTCTCTCTGCAGTGCCAAAGGACTAATCAGAAGCAGGGGAATGTACCACCGACCACTAAGAGGGATAAATGAAAATTTCTATTCGTAGAGCATCACTTAAAATCCTTTCAGCTTTTCACCGAAGGTGAAGAGAGGATATCAGCTGCCCTCTTTTCCCCTCCCCTTCCTGGAAAACTTCTTCCTATCAAAATGAACAAGCTCCATACTGCACTGCGCGGCAGCAACAGCTTCACCGAGCAGCATGGCTCTTCAGGTGACCATGTCACTATAAACAGAGAGGGAACCCTGTGCCCAAGACAGCCGAGCAGCAGTTCCTCCTCTCCATTTCACCCTCATTACCCAAGTTCCAGGCTAGCTCTCCATTTTTCATGGTGGTTTGGGATTTTTTTTCAACAGCAGCTTCAGAATCGCACCCTTTCTGATCGCCATCCCTAGAAGATCACTGCGTTCTCACCATTTCCTGCAGAAAATGCCAGAATGTTACTATTCCTTTGTCTATGGCCACAGCCATAATTAGGAGAGGCTGATTGAGCATGTTGTCCCAGCACAGGAGGTCAGGGGAAAATTAGACTCAGTTTGCAGTTGTAAAACAGGTAAAACTTCCCTGCCTTTTGGGGAACCGAGAGGATAGCCACGCTACGGGGCGGAATTTACAGCACTGACCAAGACCAATGGCACTTATTTTGAACTACAGCAAGTGCCCTGGACCCTCATCCTGCAGTAGATACAAATACAATACCTTCTGGTGTAGAACTTAGTATGGAAGGATCAAGTCACAGCCATAATCAATGGATCAAGGTTCAATTTCTGCTTGATACTTCCTGTCCCAACCCTTCCTTCACCTCCAAGCACCTTAATGCAAACCAGTCAGAATGTCAAAGCTCCAATTCATTAGGCGTGTAAACCTCTTAAATTAGTAAAAATATGATAAATCACAAACAGACAGACAAAAAGATACAGTAATTTATTAGAATATTTCATCCACCCATGTCCAAACCACACTAGTAAATAAAAATGTCAGATGACTGCCCATTTTAGAGACATATTTTTAGTTGGATGCTTTAGGCCACAGTGTCAGCACCAGGAACTGAATGCTTCATTCACAGCACATTACTTGCATTTGCCATACACTGTTACCAGGGATCAGCTGACACACAGTGACTTGACTGTACGCTAGGGCCCCAAAGTCCTCACTCTCAACTCCCAAACCACAAGGTAAATAAAAAGTCAGTCTTTTTTGGTCTGTACTTACAGGAACACAAATAGGTCTGAGGACCCTCAGCCCTAGTGTGTAGCTCAAGTACGCATCTGAATACTCGTGTTACCTCCAGCATTCATGGCAAAATTACTTTAAAGAGAAGGGATGCAGGGATTTAGTGAGTTGGGTTGGTTTTTTTTTTTTAACATATTAGCCAAATGAAATGCTACAACCAATGAAGGCAGCAGTTTCCTTCAGCTCCTGCAGAGCTGCGCCTTCCTCGTGAAGCGCGACACGAGCTCAGCGCCCGCACCCATGCTGCCGCCCACCACTCTCTGCGGCCGAGCACCAGAGACAGAAGCTGTCAGGCTGCTTTCAAGAGGAGCACTGCCACCCATGGCATGGCATGGGGCTCAACCTACACAGAAGGTCCCACAGAGGACGAACTGTGGAATCTCTACCGATGACAAGTAGGCAAAGCTCCACTTTCACCTGGCATTTTTAAGACCAAAGGACAGATCGTTCAGCCCCTCATCAGACCTGTGCAGATTTCCACCAGCGGAGCACCTGGCCCAGGGCCTCTCTCCGCAGAGTGCCCCCTGCCCCTCCTTCTGGCACTGGTTCAGCACCATCTCAAAGGGAAGGGTGCCACCTACAGCACTGCAAACAACTCTTCCTCCAGCACCATGGCTTTCCTTGGACGTCTCCCAGTGAAGAATTAATCAGGTCCAGCGACCTTAAATGGAAGCTTGGCGACTCTTCCATGAGAGAGGTAGACAATGTCCCAAAATGTCTTTTTTTACTTTACAAACGCAGCGGTACAGCCATTCAACTACATCCCTCGCCTTTATTTCCTTGGTGTCTCACTGTTGCAGTGTATTTCCTCCTCTACTCTGCTTGTACATCAGTACTATCAAACCCACTGCACTATCTCAAAAAAAAAAAAAAGTAGACGTTATCTTCGAACGTCAACCGTGCTTTTCTTCTGAACTACTTCGAAGAACATCTGGGCCCCGCCCCTCACATTTATACCCTTCATTCCTTTTTTTCTCCCCTTACATGGGAAAGATCAATTCAAATAACATTTTCACTCTTGTATGAGCCACATCTTTTGGAGTTCCTGTGGTACAACATCTGACCTCTGATAAGGTATTAGAAGCGAGGTGCTGCTTCCTGTTTTTAATCTTACTAAACCACTATTAATTCAGACGGGAGATGCATAACCAAGAGGTAGAGCCTGAAAACCAATTCTCACTCTCACAGAAGCGTGCCAGCTCTATCTGTCAATGCTAATCTGAGACAAATATCCCTGTGCAGAATACACGACGCACACGCTGGCCAGAAGGAAGACAAAGAAGTCAAATCAGTCTGAGGAAACCGCCATCGGGGATGAAAGTGGTGGTCAATGAACAGGTATCCATAGCCACTGCAAAAACTAAAAGTGTAAACCAGAATAACAGTTTAGTAGATACAAGGGTCAGGTTCTCCTCTTTTCTTCACGCTCTGGTTTTTATTATGCAAGAATTTTCCTAATTATTACAAATTTGCAATGAAAAGCGAGCTCCGGTCACAATGCTGAGAATCCACAAAGCCAGAGAGCAGGAAAAACTCTAATTAATAGCTGCGTAATCGCTCTAAAGGATGGACTGTTACATTCACAAGTGCCCAAGTGTTCTCCTTCCCTGGGGTGACTTTAGGAATGACCAGTGAGCCAAGGGCCATGCTTCACTGAAGCTTGATGTGGTCAGAAAGCATCTTGTCTAGCACATTCTGCATACCATGAGGCAAGATCCACTGCTCACACACCAGGCAGTGCCTCTCCATGTCCAGATGCCCGTGCTTGGGGACAGGTGAGAAAGCCACTGCAGGGGGACACCCACAGACCACCACCACACAAGAACTTTGCCAGCACTGTGTACAAATAGTCTGGAGTGAAAAATTCCACTGTAAACAGGCCAGGGAAAGGTCAGGAGTCTACCTTTGCACTAATCCAGCTGTTCTGGTGCTCTGTGCATCTTCTTCCCCATCTTCCACACACCCACCGCCCAAACACTGGCCTTCTGCGTGGCAGCGTGCCTTTTTGTCACACACATCTACAGTTGCTGCAAGGATCTAACTCCTCAGCAAGTGTGGCACAGGACTGAGGGGAGCAGGACACACTGCATTTGCCGAGATCTCGTGCACGCACAGGATCACTGAAGACTTTACACCGCAGCTTATTGGCAACAAGCCAGGTGGGAAGGACCAGATGGAGAAGCAAGTCTGGTGGCCTGACAGCAGAAAGCCAATGCGTCCAGGTAAAAAAACCAAATGCCCAGTATCAGAACTCTACCGTTCTGCTCCTCTCACACTGTTCCAAGGCATCTGGTCTTAGCCATAGGAGTAAGAGCATTAACAGAACTATCAAAGACTTTAAAACTATGTGGAAACCACTACAACTCCATGAGTCTTCAGCCTTCAGAAGAGCAAAATCCTGCTACTGGAAGTGACACAGGTTAGAAAATCTTATCTAAGTTCTCATCTATCTACATTTATATGTATTTATAGATATTTATGCATAATTATAGCTATATATATCTAAATAAAGACTACTGGAAACCAAAATGTGATGAGCACAGCAGGTAAGAGGAAAAAAAAAAAAAAAAAAGACAAAAATGTGAGTCTCACTCTAAAGTGAGGGGAAGCATCAGAGAAATGCCAAGAACAGTGACCAGAGAACCTGTGTGCCTATGGATCGTGTGCTTCCACATCTATCCTGCATCTCCTCCATACATATGGGTGTCTTCAGTGGGCAGTTGAAAGCAGCTGAAGCTGCAGACCAGTGGTGTAGCTGGCAGCAAACGGAAGAGGAATGGTACAATACTTGATGCCTGCTTTGCCAAATGAGGTCTTTTCAGACAGACATACCAGATATGGATGTATCTGCACATTTAGTACTTGCACACAATGACAGTTTCTATGCTAATGAGCCACCATGTTCACAAACTTCAAGTCATATGTTCAACTGGACATGTTAGCTCCCCACCTCCAGCTTCATTGTTCCTACATGTGTTAATAAGTGACTGCACTTTTGTTCTGGTATTTGTTCCTTCTCTCAAGATTAATTTATGCAGATTTATTTTTGCACGAATGCAGGATCCTGTGCTCAAAACAACACGTGTCTGCTAGGCTTTACATCAGTCCAAAGATGTCCAACTTGTGTTGTCCAAGACATACTGGTAAAAAAAAAAAAAAAAAAAAAATCTAAAAAGTCCTAAGTTTGAACACTTATCCTGCACGTTCCTGTGTGTTTCAAAACCTCACCTGAGGTCCCAGACTGGTGTGACCTTGCCAGTTGGATGCAGTACATGTAGGACAGAAGTTTTACAACAGGTAGGACTAATCCCACCAATCCTTATCTAGTTTATTTCACAACAAGCATGTGCTTTTCACAGTGCTGACCTCCCGCTGAAACCACAAACTTCACTACTTCTGTAAGAACTGTTGTAGTACAGCTGTATTTGGAGTCAGCAAGGTAGACAGAGTGGGAGGAGTCAAGTCTCCTTTCACTACTATGAAAGGCTGAGGAAGTTGAGTGTTTATACTCTGGAGAAGACTGAGGGAGCATCTTATCAATGCTTACAAATATTTAAAGGACAGGTGTCAGGAGGATGGGGCCAGTCTTTTTTCAGTGGCGCCCAGGGACAGGGCAAGGGGTAATGGGGACAAACTGGAAGACAGAAAGTTCCATCTAAGTATGAGGAGGAACTTCTTTACTTTGAGAGTGCCAGAACACTGGAACAGGCTGCCCAGATCAGTGGTGGAGTCTCCATCTCTGGAGACGGTCAAACCCATCCTGGACATGTTCCTGTGCAACCTTCTCTAGGTGAACCTGCCTTGTCAGGGTTGTTGGACTAGATGATCTCCAGGAGGTCCCTTCCAACCCCTACCATTCTGTGATTCTGTACTGCTTTCTCAAATGTGTAAGGAGGATAGTTATGCAAAAAATAAGAGGGGAAAAACAAACAAAAAACAAAACAAAACCAACAACCCAAAAAACCCCCCCCCAAAAAAAAAAAAAAAAGAAATAGGAAAAGTGTTTTCATTAAACTGCTGTTTTGCAGAACCAGTACTTGTACGCATTCTGGTGAACATCCAGCCCACATAACTTTGAATCAGTGCTCAGGCTTTCCTCAGGAATAAACACAAGAAATCTCCTACCGGGTCTTCACCTTCCTGGAAGGCAAGCCACAGCATTCCTTCCTTAGCATTATTTCCCCTATCTCCCAGCAGCAGACATCACACTAATCCTACAGAATATATGCAGCAGAGAGGGATTAATAAGAACATGTGCTAAGATACAACAATTAACAGACTTGCCAGATGAAAACAGAAACTGCATCATGATCAAAAATTCTCAGCCATGACTCTTCCCGTATGTCAACAAGTAAACTAATATTAGTTGTAAAGAAAGCCACAAATCACAATCAACTGTGCCTTCTGAAGTGCAGCCTGACTAAAAGAGAAACACCTACAATGTGAACCTGGATGCCTTTGCTAATGAGTAATGAGAGGCATTAAATTACAGGCTGCCACAGACACCTCCCCTGAAAAAGCCCAGCTTTTGGGGAAGGTGAAGATTTACGCAACAAACTCCCAACTATGGAGAAACCAAGAGCCCTCTCTATCCCTCAGTAACACTCCAGACTCACCTAGAAACATGCACTCTATTTTTATTCTTACTCAGTGACCCACAATTTGTAAAGCTACGACCATAAATTTTCATAAATAAATCTGTTTAATTTCTCTTTCCACCCTGGCTTAATGAACAGTTAGACACTACTGACATTGAAGCCATTACCACCTCCTTCTTCCCTTCTCATAATAGATGGCTCTCTTAGCGAGTTCTCCTATTTCTCATTAACATTTATTATATTAAACCCTAAACCCGCCTACAGGTGCGCGAGTACTGGATCTCTGGGGGGGGTTGCAGCCACTGGAATGGAATGGTTGCCTGTTCCAGGCCCTTGATGGATCAGGTCCTCAGACCAGATTATCTGGGAGTTACCGTGCCTACCAGTTAAACACAACGTTGTCTCTAGGTGCTGAAGTTTCAAACTGCAGGAGAAGTGTGTTTGCTAGCAAATACTGCAATAATTTCTTACCAAGGGGGAGGGGAACGAGGGCTTTTTGCCAATCCTGTTTCTGAGTTACAGCAGTTAAGGAAAAATAATTAAGACTAGAGCATAGATTGTTTACTCCAGCATAACTGATGAGTCAGGGGGATTGCGGGGGGGGTGGATTCTGAGGATTCTGATCTGAATTTCATAGAGAAGTATGATCTTTGAACCAGTGGTGAACGCCAGTTGTATTTGGGCCAAGCACTCGGGTATCATTAAACGCAGAAATAAGCTCTGCATCTAGCAGAACATTTCCACTCTTCTGCTATTCCACTAGGTATCCATTTTTATTCCTACAAAATAGCCAGTGATGACTCATTTTTTTGAGACTTCATTGTGCCATGTGGGTCCACATAGAAAACAGCCCAGATGTATCCGTCTGCATCCTAACACAAATGTAACTGGGAAAGGGAGATCAAGCCACAGAAATGTTTCTACATTAATCTGCTGCATGTCATCATTTTCCCATTTTTCCCACAGTCCAATTTTAGAAATTCTATTTTTAGTCTATCAGAATTTGATCTTTTTCCATGGTCAGAAAGGAAAGGTTGGTCACAGCTGAGATTTGCTAATGTTTTCCTAATCACAGAATCTGAGGGGAAAAAAAAAAAAAAGGCAAATAAATCTTATTAACCTGTGGCCAATATCTAACTCTAAAGAGCAACAGAGAAAAGAGTTCTCTCTTACATATGTATCCACAAAGATGAGCATGATATGCAAGCAATCTCCAGCTAAGCACTTTGCAATATGGTCCACCAGATTATAGTTAGCAAGCTACACAAATTATTCCCAAGATACAAAGGTGGTCTTTTTACATAGAAAACAGCATTTGCTGGAAGATCTCTATGGGCTGCTGAATTGGTAATGGCATCAGTTATGTTTTCATTAGGTAAATATAGACTTACATTAATATATTTGGCAAATCTGCTATTTATTATTACATAATCTTTAAACTAACTGTTCATTTCAGCTGCTTCTAATAAACACAGCCTCAGATTTTGTTTCTTGTCTTTGTCTCCGTGCATCACCACAAAGCAAACTTAATAATCAAGCCCACAGTGAACGGTGCTGCTTCTTCACTCTGATCAGTGCTGCATCCCAGGTGGGCGAGATGCTTCCCAAACACAGCCACAGACTCCTTGTTCCAGAAGTTACTGGGAAAGGTTAGAACCTTGTAACTTCCCCTTTGTTTTCTACTACAGAAAGATCTGTACAATCAGAGAGATAAATCATAGGCCAAACAATTTCTTTCTTTTAATCCCCACATATATCCATTTCCTCAAGGAATTTTACTACCAAGCACCCTCATATTTCCCACCTATGTCCTCTTAAGGATAAAGAGCTAGTAGAACCAGGTCTCTGGCAAATCCAACACACACTTGGAACTCACTGGTGATGGTAACATGTCTCAATCTGTACTGATTTTTTGTAATCTGTACAACTAAAAAAAAAAAAAAAAAAAAAGGAAGAGGAGACTAGACAGACAGATGAATTCCAACAAGACAGGCTAACAGATGCTGAACAGAGCTGAACAGTGTAGCTTGGAAACTTGAACTCATCTCTACTAGTACAGCAAACTTTTTGGATTCTATTTGATCCCCCCCCTTTAAGAAAATAAAACCTAGCCATTTAGCAATCTAGGCACTGAAGCTAAGACTCTGGAGATGACATCTGCACTTCACAACCCTCATTGTGGAATGCTATCTGGAGCATTACTCTTGAACATGACCAGAAAAAGCTCTTTTGTCACAATGTCAGCACACTAGTTATTCAACATTGCGAGGAAAGAGAGCTTTTCAGAATCCCCCACCAAAGCAATTTTACTTTTCTAACATCTGTTAAAGTAGCAGACCACTAGTTTATAATTGTATTTCTACAAAAACAACTTTTCTGTTTTACTTAAACTTTCTTCATTGTCTTTGACACTGCAGATGCAAATGATTCTGAAATTGCAGCAGGCAAGCAAAAGAACTCCTCATTATGATATCTCATAAACCACAGTTAACTTAGGTAAATAAAGGTAATGAATTTTGCTTAGTTAGGAGAACAGTGCACTGGTTAGGTCTGAAGACCACAATGCACATCTTCATTGCCTGGCAGCTTAGCATGGACAGGGCCCAGCTGATCTGGTGGCTGGAGTGGAAACCAGACCATTTTCTCCTAATATTTCAAGCTAAAGGGACAGGGAGAGCTAGAGCTTGATGTCCTTAGTCAAGGGAGAAAAAAAAAAAAAGAAAAAAAAAGAGAGAAAAAAAAAAGAAAATCTCATCAAGGTCTTGCTGAATTTTAGCCAGGTAAAAGTGAAAAGAACAGAACTGAAAACAGTAACAACTTGAAAGAAATTAACTGTATGTAAGCAAGTTCTGTTACAATACAAAATATTTACTGGTCATAAGCATCTGTGGAAATTACACGTTTGTGCTGCATTATCATCTAAATTACCACTGTTAAACTACTCAACCCCTTCCTTATTCTGATACAACAGTCACGGTAAAAAAAGACACAAAGGAAGATGTGATGAGCAGAGCAAAGGAAGTGCAGATAGATATCAGACAAACTGTAAACGTCTGAAAACGGATGGAGTCAGTGCAGCACTAAATCATAGAGGGTCTAAAGCCCCAGCCTGTTCCCACTTACTCTGAAGCAGAATGGCTGATATAAATCAAAGTGATTTCAATTTCTGATTTTAATCAGGATTGAAATTATCAGGAAACCCGGACGTGAATAAATCAGTTTTGGGGCATTTTTGTTTTTCTAGGAAAGGGTCAATTCTTACTGGCTGGTAACTATTAAAACACGTTACTTGGCAATTACTTGTAATGTTACTTGTAATGCAAGTCCTTTACATTACATCTGATGCTTTCTCTTGCTATGTGGAAGGACTGCACCATTGTATGAAAGTGGTATTTCTTGCAAGACAATTTCTCTTTTAAACTTTGTGATTGCTACAACGCCACGTTTAGCTGCAAAGTGAATACTGATAAAGCGCAGCAAAACTATTTTTTTAGATTTTTTAAAATACCCTCAGTCTATCTGTTATGTAAGAACAAAAAGTTTGTCAAACTGGATTTTGTCAGTATTGAAAAAGATTTAAAATTGAGTAGCTACTTTTGTCTGTTGCCCTGTGGGAAGCAGAAATCTCCTCCTGCTCTCTCAACAATCAGCTTTCAGCCTTAGATGAACTAACTGAACTGAGTAAACTGATGAAGACACCACAGCAGTATCAACACAGAAGGCTCCCATCATCTTGGTTTGAATTTTAGGGCCCACTTGTTCCAGATTATTTCCTAAATGTCAACCTTTGCTGGTTCAACTCCTTTAAAACTTCAGTACAAATATGGTGCTCTGTTGCTTTTTTTTATGGCTGGATTATTTTAACAGGTGACAGTAAGTTCAGGCATAAGCTATTCTATTTTCACATCTAATCTGTGTTTAAAAAATATTTTAAAGTTTATTAATTGGGCTCATAAATCTGAGTTATTAAGAACTGGGTAAACAATGTGCTTCAAGCTAGTGATTTTTATCCACCCTCATTTGGGGAGGGAGTGTTTTAAATAAGTTTCTTGGAACCACTGGGGAGCGCCCAGCGGAGGGCTACAGAGATAATGAGGGGACTGCACCATCTCTTATGAGGACAGGCTGGGAGACCTGGAGCTGTTCAGCTGGGAGAAGACTCAGAGGGGATCTGACCAATGCCTGTAAATATCCAAATGGTGGGTGCCAAGAGGATGGGGCCAGTCTTTTTCAGTGGTGCCCAGTGACAGGACAAGAGACAGTGGGCACAAACTTGAACATAGGAAGTTCCATCTAAATGTAAGGAAAAACTTTTCTGCGAGGATGACAGAGCCCCGGGGCAGGCTGCCCAGAGAGGCTCTAGTCTCTCCTTTGGAGATTTTCACAACCCAACTGGACACGTTCTCGGGCAACTGCTCTAGGTGACCCTGCTTTGCCAGGGAGATTGGACTAGATGATCCCCAGAAGTCCCTTCCAACCCCTACAATCTGTGGGGGAAAAAAATAATCATTTTTCTCAAAAAAAATCATCACATGCCAAACAAGGGCCTGAACATAGAAATGAACCCCTGTGACAACTCACAAAAGAATAACTGCAGCTGACTTAAGAAACAAAACCCCCCTCATCCATCAGTTTATTCTGGTCAGGCTTAAATTATCTTTGGGGACCAACAACTGTAGGTAACCAGAGGAAAAAGATTATAACCTCCATAACTGGGGGAAGATGAGTGCTTTGTGGACCTGAGGAAAAGATGCATTAGGGTAAGATATTCTAAATCTCAAGAACTTGTTTCAAAATGTATTGTCTTTTTTAACTCCTTCTGGGAGCCTGGGGCATTTGAAAAGCCAGACAAAGTGCCCGCGAGGGGTAGTGATGCTGCTACAGTGTTCCTTCACTATGACAGGGACCAGGCTACTGGAAATGTGAAAGCATCTCTTCAGACAACTCTTTAGTGATCAAAATACATGGCACATGGATTAATTTTAGTCTCCCTACAATTGCAAGGTGCTGGATCCCTCATGTCTGCAGGAAAAAAAAAAAAACAACAGTGGCAGATTTTTCCAACAGCAAGTCTAATCTGTTTTACTAACTACGGCAGAAGGAGATACAGCACAACCTCTACAATTGCCAGCATAATCCACCTTGTGTGTGGGTTTTTTCTGAGGGAATTCTTCATGCACTGCCTCTGCCTGGTCTACTTTCCGGGGCTGAAGCTGAGTGAACGGGGCGTAGTACAGGGTGGTCGGTAACACACAGATACAGAAGTCATCAGAGGCTCAAGTATACAGTGAAGCCACAAGCCTTTCTCAAGCTATCAGTCCATGACAAAACAGGAAAAACAAAAGCAGAAACACTGTTTGCTTTAAAGCTGCTGTCAAATCTTTCTCACGCTGCACAAAGTGAGAGAGACTGACTGTGCAAAGGGCATTAAGAGAAGCCACTGAAAAAAAATCAAATAAAACCAAAATATGAGAGATGGAATATGAAAGGGACACACATTTTGGACAGTATCTTTTTTTGAGGCATTTGCTCCCCTATCACAAACCAGTTCACCAAACAGTTGAATTTTAGCCCCAGAAGGAAATACTGGTAATTCAGCCATTACTCTGATTTAATAAATTACATTTTAACACCTGGAGCAGATCTCAGTTGGATGGCCACCAACTGCATGCATTATTTTATGAAATCAGAATTTTAAAAAAGGAGACGTTTCAAACGTTACACGTTACCACCACCTTAGACAGGCCCTAGAGAAACACACAAAAGGAAGGCAATTTGACTTAAAATCAGCATGCTCTTCACACGAAGGTAAAGTCAGAAGCTACACCACGGCCAAACAGATCAGCCCAGTGGCCATCAGAATGGGTGCTTCCATGACTGTGAAAACCCCAACAGGCTGGAAAGGAGCCAGAACGAGCTCTTGGCTACTCTCTGTTTCCTGCAGCTTTCACAGAAGTTTGTACTCTCTCGTCTGACTCCATTTCCAGCCATGGGTTCAGATTAAATAAACACCCAAGCTAAGGAACAAAAATTGAAATCAAATTAAAATCTCTTCCTTTTATGTGAAACCCATCTCTTGCTTTTGGGTTCTGTGCTGCTGACCAGCAGCACATCAAGCAACGATAACAGAGCGTGCCCATCTCCTCCCACCTCCTAAGCCTGCACACAGCCTGGCCAGCTGGCTATTTTTATGTCCAGGGTGGCGTGAGAGCTCAGGGTTTATTACCAATGTTTTCCCCTGCACACGGGAGTAATCCAAATGAATTTATTTTTTTTTTTCCCCCCCAGTTGTGGGAATGGGCTGCAGATACCATACAACTATAACATCTGACATTACTTAAATCCCTCACAAAGTGTATTTACTCCCCTTAACTTGCTTTTGAAGAATAAACTTAATTTCAGAATTTATAATTGTTTTGGTTCAAGCACCTAGTGCACTTGCTCATATGAATTTATTGAGCTATTAAGTGCTTTTAATATTAAATATGGAAGAAAATAGCTTTTTGATGCCTTTATTTGTCCTCCAGAAAAACAACCCAAAACCCTGGAAATGAATGGATCAACCTAAAGCTCAGCACATGCTGATGGGAGATCAGTGGGATTCTGCTTCTCCACACGATCCTTCCTCAGCTCAACCAGTAAACTGGGGTGGTTGGATGGATCTGACAGGACAAGGGGGAATGACAAGCCACTATTACAGCCTTCTCATTCCTTTTTACCTCGTGCTGCAGACAGGCATGAATGGGCAGATTAATGCCCTTTTCCCAGTGCTTCCTCATTTGCTAGATTAAAACAGAAAGGTGTTACTGCTCAGAAAATTAGAGAGCTGGCATCACCTTGAGAAAAGGCAGTCGAACAAAAAGTCCTTTTAGTTTTGGCCATCAGGGTCCCCACACCGTGACAGGCTGTGCAGAATTAGCCTTTCCAATCAGTGCCTCTTTGCCACAAAATTTCAAGATGTTGATTTTCTGGGCTGTCCTGAAGAAAACCTGTAGCCTTCATTACTGTGTGAGCCAGAATATATTGCTCCTAACATCACACCAAATGAAAATAGCTTCACATACCACCACTGGGAAAGAGATTGCCACTTCTCCATTCCCACACATCCTGCTCAGTGAGATGACTAGTTTACAATCCAGTTTTCACAGAAGCAACGCTCCACCTCACAGAGGTTTCAGCCAGAACAAAGCCAACACCGCACACATTTTTAAACATAGCCTAGTTCCGAAACTTCACCTCCCATATGCGACTGAGCCATTATTGAGATAACTCCATATGCCAGTAATAGGGGGTACTAAATGGAAGCAGCCAGTAAAACCCTGTTGCAGTAAGAGAGAGAGTTGTATTGTGGGTTCCCCCCTCCCCCTTCCCTTCCTTTAGAGGAATTAAACTAACAGAGAAGTGCCAGGATGAAAGGCCTTTGCAGAAAAATGAATTTGGAGGAAATGAAGACTTTTTCCAATCACATAATTTTCTTGAGGTGTCAGAACCCTCCAATTCTTCAAACTTCCACCTTACAAACGGAAATTAAAAGTATGGTCCCAGTTGTCAAAACATACATTTACCATAAATAAATCCATTAGTCACTGCAAGGTTCTCTCTATATGAATTATGCTGTCTGATGAACAATTTCAGCATGAGGCTACTGAACTGTAAGACGAGCTGTACGTCTCTTCCCCCCTACTTAAAAAACTAATGCAACATCCTCTGCTACAAAGAGCGATAGCCCTAAAGCAACGTGACATATTTATTATTATAAAGCACTTGGGAAAGTATGTTTTCTTAATAAAACCCGAGCCATCAGTGGACATCAGCTGTGCTGAATGAAACCAATCTATATATATTGATTGTACATAAATACACACACACACACAGAATGTATGTACAGGTTTACTGGGAGGAATTAGAAACACAGCATGTGCTTTTATGTCAGTTATATCACCCAGAACAAGTAACATTCATGCACAAATACTGAAAATTCTGAGGATTTGGGTCTCTTCCCCTTGAAGGGCAGACACTAGAAGTAGAAGAAATGTCAGGTTTGTGCTCATAAATCCTTTATCCTCTTGCTTTCTGTCAGAGCCCGACCCACGCACCTCAACAATTATGTGAATCTCATCTCTCCCAGACTTGCAATAATATCTAGCATTTGATGTGTGGCTTTTAAGGTCCCTATTAGGTTTCTTCGATAGCTTACAACTTGTTGATCTTTAGCTTTCAGGGAGGGGGTGGTGGGAGGGTGTTCCCAGCAGAGGTGCAGATAACTTTCAGAAGTTTCCCATAGACAAATTGCTTTTCTTCACTGCTATTCACAGAGTATTGCATGATCCCAGAAGCGTGCAGACTGTATGTGAGAAATGACAGCTCAGGATTTTTAAATTCTAGAGCTTAGAAATAAAAACTATACATAGGGATTACTGGGAAACAGAGCCAGGAAATGCTGACATCTGACAGAAAAAAAGTTATTAATAAAATAGTCTTGATAACTGGCTCAAATATAAGCAATTAACCTGGCTTTGTTGTTTTGGGCTTTTGGGTTGTTTTTTTTTTTTTTTTTTGCTGTGTGCAGTTTGGCAGAACTCAGTTTATTACAAGAATTAGCATAGCTCTTTATGCAAGTATTGGGTTCTGCCTGTCAATAGCAACTTTCCAAGATATCTCCCCAAATTTGTTCTAAATATTACCACGAAGCTTCCACCTCATGGATATCTCTCACTTTTCTCACATGTGCTGTAACTCAAAGATTAACTAAACGGAGTTAAATGACCCCTTTAATACCTCATTATCCAAACAATCTCCTCACAACATCACAGAGAATAAAAGATTGATTTATATTGATATTTACAGAACAACAAAAGGAACAAAAGTAATACATAAAAACACAGCTGTCAACAACAGGAGAGGAAAATAAGCATGTTATTACTTAATATTTCCCAAATCTATGAGACCTTCTATTCAGTTCAACAGTCCTGTGAGAAAGAACAGGGTCTCTCTCGTGGTCATCCTACATACTAGGTGTGAAATGATGGATTTTCCCGTGCTCTTGCAACACTATGTGTCTATATCATTCTTTATCTCAAGGCCAAACTCAACCTTTTTGTCATGAAGGCAAGTCAAATTACCTAAGCTGAATACAGATACTTCTTGGACAAGTAAAATGTGCTGAAGAATACATAGGTAGCTACACACGTCCTTCCACCACCCTCCTCAGATGAGAGAGGACAGCTCTGTGACATAAGGGTGAAATTTCAGTGTTACAAATGTTTACTAATTGAGGAATATTGCCATCTGAGTATTATGACTGAAGTATAAAATACTGCAGATAAAACTTAGTTCTGTCGACTACCCAAACGATCTCTCCAAGTCCACAAAAGGCATACTTTTGGATCATACAAATCAAGCACTGTGAAGAGATTAAGACATTCTAATGGAAAACCTCCATTCTTTTGCCTGAGACAGTAATGGCCCAAGTTGTACAGGTCCAAGTGGGTCTGATGAAAGAGGGCATTAATTTTCAAGCTTGCCTGTTTAACAGTATGGAACTACATAAACCACCCCAATGACCTGAAGTGGTACCCACCCACTACACACACTGTGGCTGGATTGCTCAGCCAACAAGAGGACACAGGTGTAACTATGGCTTATTGCATTATCGAGTCCATAAATCTTCTGAAAATCCAGACTATTTGGGGGTGCAGTTTGACCTCAGGGATAGATGCTCATTCCCTCCCTTCCAAAAATGAGACACTACCACCTAAGGGAAGGAAATCACTCATAGCTGTTTAGCAATACAAAGCCTGCAGTACAGTCTTCAGCATTTCTCTCTCTCTATCCATCAGAAAGCAGGAATACAGCCAGCCATCAAACCACTGTACCCAAAATACTTTCCACTTGTTCCACTGGTTTAAGAAATACACATGGCCTTCTACCTGTCATAGCAATCAAGTTTGTAAACTGGTTTATATTAATATATATGGAGGGGGAGGGGGGATAAATAAATACTGAAATGTAAAAATATTGAAGTGTAGCTAGTTTTAGCAAAACAAAGCTAATCCATCAGAAGAAAAACCACATCGTTTACTTAACCAACTTTAGAAGCACGTAAATAGGATTTGGACATAAAGGACTCGAAATACACACAACTGACTGTTACTAATGTGTAAGAGGTCACTTAGAAAATGTTTTTCATGTGAACTGCAGTCTTTGGTGGCTTCCAAGGAACATGCAACAGGTAACCAAGAAAAGCAGGCCTGCTGTTTGCAGGCTTACATTTGTTGAATGATTGTCATAGAAATTCATTATCTGTGCCACTGGAAAGTGTTTAGAACTCCTCAAGTCTGAACAAAACAAAAGTTACCACCTAATTTAACAACAGTGCAGAGAATCAGCATGTAATGCTTTGATGGATGCAAGATCTGGAAGAAGCAAGAAAACCCGATTCCAAATCAACTGGTTTGCCTGATGTTTGCTGCTGACAACAAATATGGCCCTGGTAAAAGCACTAGCACTAAGCTCTGGCTACTCAAGTGAGCAAAAAAACTGAGTTCATTACCAGTGCGTGTGCTCTCATTCACCAGCTGTGGCCAGTGTTTGATGAAGCTCAAAAACACAGGCAGAAACAAAGTTCTACTCTCCAGCCTGGTTCAACAAGTCCAACACCCCCTTCACCCTCTTACATATCTCTGTCCTTCTATTACAGCTGATGTCTGCTTTGCTCCATACTCTGCCTATCCCAGTCTGAGTTCTGCCCATCTCCTGACCCACACTTTCTTCCTGGCCTCCTGTTCACTTCCCCAGGGCTCTGCATTTCTGCAGCACCTTCTTGTTTCTCCTTCTGAACCAGTGTGAACTGCAGTTCAGAGAAGGCAAACTTCCTACCACTCCTAGGATGTTCCTACCTACCACTCCTAGGATGAATGAGATGGCAGTCCTTGAAAGCTGGAGCAAGACCTACCAAGGTGCTCCTAGTGTAGGTGGGAACGTGCTCTGACATGCCTGTACAGGCACCTTTCAGTTGGTCTGTCAGGGCTACAAGGAGACAGACTACGTCTTCAGCACATATTAGCAAAAAACCACTAAACACATAGAAAATGTGTATTTTCTTGCCCCACAGGTAATAAAGTATCTAATCTCCCTCTCCTCTCTACTCCCATTGCTGCTAGAGGGGCGACAAACAGCAGACCACAGTGTGTAATTTAGTTGTACTACAGTTTCTCATGGTAATGGTCTCAAGAACTTCCTAAAAGAGTAGGGAAAACTGTATATTTTACCCTAATCTGATACTCAGGTTAAACAAACTACTTCAGGCAACTTTCTTCCCAGCTTTCCAACTAAGAAAAAACAGCTTTGAAAACATAAGCAACTGAAAACAGGAATTAATTTTTTTTTTCCCCGTGTATGACATGGCTTTAGGAAGGCAGCCTTATCATGGTCTACATGGGAGCACAACTGCTGCAATGTGCAACCTCCTCAGGGGAGTATCCAGATAGTGAGTTACACACCTCTGTGGTAAACTGCAATGAAATATACATCTGACTTTCTCATCTGCACCCAGGCTACTAATCCATCTCTACTAGGACCACTGTTAATGCAACTACACTTGGCATTCTATCTTTTTAAGCAGAAACAGGAAAAACTAACCACACAAAAAATACCCCAACAAGAAATAGCAAGAATAAAACAAAACAAAAACCAAACCACTCCACAAACCCTCCCCAACCACTTAAACCAAGAGCAAAAGCAAGAGAAAGATCTTACCCAGACTGAATTCACGCAAAAATTCTGACAACGTGCATTATAAAATTAATAATATATGGATCTTGTCTGTTGAAAAAATAATTGTACTTGGTATCACACTAATAGATGCTTTATACAACTGCAGGCATTGATATTCCTCCTTTCACAACAGGAAGCACATAGAATTATCAGCTTAAATATTGAATTTTAAAACATGTAAGAACTGTATATTTGTAAAAAAAAAAAAAAGGAAAAAAAGCATCTCTGAACAATACAGAAAATATTTCATGAGTTTGTTTATGCTGCATTCCTCTACAGAACCCTGTGTAGGACTGAATTTTTTTTCCACTTACTGGCCTCAGTTATCTTCCTACATTTACAAACGTCTAAGTTTGTAGACAAAGCACTCAGAAAAGCTTCTCTTAGCTAAAAAAAAAGGGGGTGGGAGGGCTCACACTAAACATAGAGAAAAAAATAAAGCTAGAAGGTTAAAAGCTTTGATTAAGCTTTGTTATATATTCTACCATTATCTGAGATGACCGGCACAATTTGGTCCCGCCGTTCCTTTCACGGGCAGGTTAGCCAGTCCAAATCTGTTCTGATAAACTCTTCTTTACGACATATGTTCACCATGTGTTCACCATCCGCGACAGATAAGTCACAGATTTGGGAAGTCAATAGCTTTGAAACCATAAACAATGTATTCTCCAGTAACCACTAGTGAAACCTGACATATGGAACACGCCGAGTTAGAAGTACCAATATCACTAATACTGTTGTTTACCTGCTGTGCTAACAGGTTGGAATCTAGCGAGTGAACTAATTCTGAAATAAAACATCCAAGAAAGGCCAAACAAACAAACAGAAACCCACTGAACCTCCCGTCACTAGTGTATTTTAACATTAATTAAAATCACCTACAGTAATCAGCATCCAAAGTATAATTTCATTTTAAAAAAATAATCCATTCAGAAAATTACAGTTTCCATCATCTTTACCAGTTCTCATATTACAAGCAAGGTCAGCAGACGTTGCTCCACCTGTGATATATTTTTTTTCCTTGACTACTTGAATAAAAATTATCATATTGCCCAGAGTTGGATTCAGATAAAAGTAAAATAAACCTACATTCAAGTCTTTGCCCTGGACACAGCATCTCACTTGAGTATTCTCTCAAGTCCCATATGTAAGTCAAGGTACCACATTCCATGGATGGCGATATCTTTTGTGAGCTTTCCAGAATTATTTTACCTATTTCATTATTCTACATGGAATTAAAATAAGCATAAGCACATCTGAGTAGCCCGGGAAAAAATAAACAATGCAATTGCCATACTGTAAAGATCAAGCAAAATCATATTTTTCCTTGTTTTATCAGAGACATAAACAAAGTTTAACAATTTTCAGAAAGAAATCAGGAAACAAAAGGACTATGAACACAAGCACTTTTTTTTCCCCCCTTTATGGGAAGGATAATGGTCACCTACCCAATACAAGTCCACGCTGTGGCCAGCAGGATGTCTTCTTTGGATTAAAAATGATGCTTTCCTCAGCCTTCTTTACACTCTGGATCATCACTTCATCCTCACAAGAAACCACATCTGTATTCCCAAAGACAGCTCCAATATTGCTCTGTTGGGTGATCCACAAACTGCTTGAAGCATTTTGCTCCCAAATTAACTACAGTAGTGCACCACAACTACCAGGCTTTCAACCAGGAGCTGACATGAGGACTGGCAGAGGACAAGGACATAGTCAAGAGGGACAGGCAGAGCTTATTTCACAGCTTTGCTGACATAGTACCTTCTGCCACCCCTTTCCTCTCTTCCCCAGTACACTGTACAGTTTCACTTCCCCCAAAAAAATAAACCCTGTTTTTCTTCTAGACAGGTAATTTTCCCACTAGCTTAGTGCCCCAGACAGGCTCACCAGACCAGCACAGGTGGAGGATTGCAGCTGGGAGAGAAGAGGAGGAGACCACCCATTTAATGGCAGCAAACCGTTAACTTGCTTCAGCTGCCTCACCTAACTAACTCTAAAGCAGTAACATCTGAGGAGACCGCAGAGAGGTTAACTGGCCAGGTTTTCCAGAGACTGTAATGCTCTCAGTACCTACATAATAAAATTCTTGTATTGTATGCAGTGTGCCATGAGAACACAGATATTTCAGTTGGATAAACTACTTAAAAGACAAGTAAACATAATACATTCTAACTGCTGGCTTTAAGCAGCATGAAGTTTTCCAATAAAAGGACAAAAAGGCAAGTTTGCCATTCCCGAAGAAACACTTTTTCAGGATACTCATGTCCTCGTTTGAACTGGGACAGAGTTCATTTTCTTCCTAGTAGCTGGTGCAGAGCTGTGTCTTGGATTTAGTGTGCGAATAACGTTGATAACACACTGATGTTTTCAGTTCTTGCTTAGCAGGGTTTATACCAAGTCAAGGATTTTTCAGCTTCTTGTGCCCTGCCAAAGAGAAGGCTGAAGGGGCACAAGAAGCCAAGAGGGAACACAGCCAGGACAGCTGACCCAAACTGTCCAGATGAATATTTTATCCCATATGACATCCCGCTCAGTATATAACTGGGGGGAATTGGTGGGGAGGGGATGATCAATGCTCAGGGACTGGCTAAGCATCCATCGGCAGGTGGTGAGAAACTGCACTGTGCATCAATTTTCTTGGGTTTTATTCCTCTCTTTTTGTTACCTTCCTTTTCATTACTATTATTATTACTATTGTATTTTATTTCTATTTCAATTATTAAACAGTACTTATCTCAACCCATTAGTTTTACTTGTTTTCAATTCTCCTCCCCATCCCACCAAGGGGAGAAGGGAGGAATAAGGGAGCAGCTGCACGGTGCTTAGTTGCTGGCTGGGGTTAAACCACGACAACCTGGTATTTTGACACAAAACACCATGTTTCTTGTATTAAAATATCCATAGCAACTATAAAGAAAGGTGGTCTTTGTCAAATTCCCACAACTCCTCTCTGCCTGTAACTAGACTGCCATACACTTTATCACAGTAACAGGTGAGGGAGGGGTGAAGCTTTCAACGCCACTAGTCAAAATCAATTTTGGTTTTGCTGTTCTACATTCACAAATCTACATTATCCATACCCACTGCTGACTCTTCTCACAACAAAAATGTCACTGAGAAGGGCAGTATACCCTGGTGTGAACAGAAAGTTTTTTGTTTGTTTTGTCATAAATGAAATGGAGGAGAGAAAAAGAAATTGACTTTTTGTTTGTTTTGTACAAAGTAGAAGACATATTAAAATGTGTTAGAAAAAAATAAGCCCTATAGTCAACTCCCCCAGGATGAAAAAAATGTAAAGCCAAATTCTCTCAGGCAAATTCTCAACACTGCAGCAGTCCAGCCCTCAAACAGTATTTCAGGCTACAAACTAGTTAGCCCAAATTAGAAAAAAAAAAAAAAAAAAAAAAAAGAAGAGCTAGCACTGCAACCTCAGCATGGTATCTCCACTTTTACTGGAATGCAAAAACTGCAAGCTCAGCCCAGAAATGTGCTGTAATAGAAGGACCTACAGATTATTTTGAACCATGACTTCATATCCAGCTGTGGATTACATGCCAGAAGGCTCCAGCCTATTTGGAGCTCAACGTGGCCACCGTTCAGCTACTGAAGTCTCCAGTCTTCTGCATGAGTCCGCTAAAGGCTTCAACGCTACATTACCTGCCTGGACGATAACTAAAAGTACATATAGTGACTAGAGACACTGCTCGCCAAAAACATCATTACAGATGGGTTATTTAATGTCAGTAGCAGTTTTCCCTATGCTGCCTCAGTTACACACTGGAATGCAATCCTGAGAAATGAGAACAGCCACCACCAGATTCAGAGACAAAAATGAACAGCAGCAAAAATCACAGCTGAAGTGTAACAATCTTTTTAGCAGTCTAAAGACAACTACTTCCAGCTAAGATAGTCATATTTTTAAGTTATTTACTCAAATGCTAGAGTCTGTAGCCACAATATTCTACATAAACAGAAGTGGTAGGAAATGCTACGAATTTGCTTTTCTCTAAGTGCTCGTCCATCCTCCTTAATGTAAGGAAATATCTTGAATGCTGAGAAAAAACCTCCAGTACTTTCCAGAACTTGTCCAGCATCTCATCTGCCATAACCGCCTCCCTTCCTCCTTCAGATTAAACACAATGAAGTGCAAAACATCACAGTGGATTAGATATGAGCTAAAGGAAAGAGAAAGAAGCTGAAAACATAGAAAACAGGTGCATAGCAATGGTTCCTAAAGTTATCAGACTAGCACATCCCTTTTCACCATCAAAACTGATCGCAAATCACTTCATCTTGCAGGGCAGTTTAAAAAACAGGGTATGTGTACATTGCACTGGTTTTTATAAACACACATACATAAGCATATTGGCTTCTAGTTGTGATAATGTCCAGGGTCAGAGGAAGGTTAAGGACCAGTTCTCTGCTCTTTACCATGGTACACAATATCCAAGGACTTTCTGAATAGGTCTGGGATTTTCGTAAGCAGCATGTAGACAATGCAGAAAAGCTACACCTCTGCTGCAGCACCTAACAGCTGTTCCTCTGGATCTAAAGACCAGAGGAAAATGAAGTTGAACTGCTTTATTAAACCTGAAATGCACATAGATAAAGCAATATATGGAGGAAACTGAAGTGGGGAGGAGGGAGGAAGGGAAGAGGCGCAGCTCAAGAGCCTCACTTTTTAACAGTTAAAATGCAACTCCACCAGGCTTTAATTGTTGAAAGCTGAGAACCTTATACGCTACCACAGAGCCCTATATGAAAACCTTACAGAAAGTGACCTTAAAAAACAAACAAACAAAAAAACCCAAACCAAACCCCACAACCCAAACAACCACCACAACACAAACAACAACCAACACCAAAAAATAAAAACAGAATAAAATCCTTGAGCTGTCAGGCCTTCTGGTTTTTGAAAGTCAGAAATTGAAACTGTTTTTCTAGTCCATGTGTGCTGTGGTTGTACAGAGCTGACATCAAGAAAAGAGCCATAGATCACCTACACTCCCAACAGCACTGCAGCATTAGCATGAGCAGTTACACAAACCTACAGAAAATGCAAAGTTCCTACAGGCGGACGCACTTCTCTTAGCTCAACTGAAGATTAAAGTAGTCTTATCTCCTTGACAATTTTAACTGTGTGTGGTGGCAAATAAAATCAATATGAAAGAGGGAAGTCTTGAAAGAAGGCATCTCAACCCCTTCCGGAAAGCAGCACAGTTCAGCAGCTGCTCTCTTATTAACTACTGTAAGTTTAAAAATGACATTCTCTTAACCCCTATGAAACTGGGTTTCAAGGACTCAAAAAGCCAACAGGAGCAGTCTAGCATGACTTTTGAGCTACAAACATTGGGAAACTGAAATGTGTGAGGGCGAAGCAAAAGAGTAATCAAAGTTACATGTTTTTGTGATTCACCATCTTGGACAAACCAGGAAAATAAATATTTCAAATTGCTAAGACTCCCGAATTCCCCCCGAATGTTCAAGTACGTTGCTTATCTGAACAGCCTACGAGATCCCAGACTGGAAAACTGATTATAGGGTCATAACTTCAGTCAGAAAACATACCTCACATTTCAACTCACAGAACAATACAGTTGGAAGGATTCTAGTCAGCAGTTCCAGTTGTCAGACCTGTCCTTAAACCTCTGCTAATCCAAGCACATCTCTCACATGAATTATACATGTTGGAGTAATACACAACCAAATATCATATACATTCAAGTCTTTAAGTAAAAATGAACTCTGACTCCTTTGCTACTTACTGCCTTTCCCGTTTCAGTGTCTGCATTCAAGAACAGGACCATGTGCACTGACAGCAGCTGTTACTTAGCTCAGGTTGAAGGCGTGCTGCCCGGTGAGCATGTTTTAACTAACAGCTCACAGCTGGTTATCCTCAGAAAAGGGTGAAGTTTTGCAAGAGGATTAAGGTGTTGTGAAGGTGCGCTGCCCACTGGAGGGACAGTCAAACAAATCCTGAATCTGAACCAGCTGAAAACTACCCCAGAAAAAAAGAAAGAAATGCATCTGTCCTCTCTACCTGCTCGGTGAACCGGCTGACAGCAGAAGTACTGGAGCAAGGGCCTAGAATTAGCATTAGCAAAGGGAAGCACGGAGAAAATGCAGCCCCTGACCAGCCCATGAAAGAGGAAACTTCCTCAGGGGCTACAGCTTGGGTTTAAACCAACTTCAGCCACTTGTGAAGCATTAAGCTTCTGGTCAAGTTACTGTAAATTTAGGGTCACCTAAATGCAACCAATTGTCCTAACCCAATCACACAACAGTATTTTTGGCTCTGTGTTAGCAGAATGAGTTCTGGACGTGTTCCAGACAAAGTTGTCATTCCCGAACTTGACAGTGCCTACAACTTCACTGCAGGACTTTCAACACGTGCTATTTGGTCAGTCTGAAGCTTAGATTTCACTATGCCTGGCTACTGTACTTCAAAATACAACTTGCCCTGCCCCAGCCATGGCTCATAATAACCCAACCCACTATATTTTAAAGGGACACACTTTCTTTCAGAGCATGCAAAGGTCACCAGAGGCTAGCAGTGCTTGAAGTGAAGAGTGTCTCCATTCCTTTCAGTTTGCTAAACTGAAACCTATTGTGCTGACTAGCTGCAAAATGAGGTCAACACAAAAACTCCCTCTCCTACAAGACAGTAATCACACAGGAGCAACAAGCATGAGTTGGTATGAAATGGAGAAGAAAAATGGGAGGAGGCTGGGGAATAAGAAAGACACAGAGATCCACCCTTATAGGGAGGGCGAAATAAAAAGTGTTACACGATGACTCCTCCTATGATGCATATGAAAGAGAAGGAGCATTACTGGCCTGGGACTTAATTCTGGTATCATCCCTGTTTTGCATTTACTACTGACTTTACCCCAGTGTGAGCAAGATCAGACATAGCTTATTAAGTGAAGAGATGCTTAATCCTACTTAGTCATCAGGCATGAGTAAAGGCTACAGTATTTGACCTCTTGTGGAAAACAAAAAGAAAACATCTGAAGAATCATCTTTCTTTTTCATCTTCGCATGCTAGAGAAACAGACATTTGCTACAGTGTAACTGATGAGCTCCTGAGCACTTACGTAAGTTAAACAGCAATATTACACCAGAAAGAACACAAGACATGTCACAGATTTATGAACATACACACAGGTAAGTATTAAATACAGCAGGTGTAAGCTTTAAAAAACTACTCACACGGCTGATAGAATTCTTTGGAGCTCAATTTCATTAGTGACATTATCCATGAATCACTAAGACAAATTAAGTAGTTCTACTTTTCACTCTGGGTACCTTTTTCAACAAAAAGAAGAGACTAGGGGGAAAGGGGGGGAACTATTTTTCTGGGGTGGATTATCTGCCAACAAAGAAGAGATATAACCAGATTTCTACGATTCTGAACATGTCATTCCGTCCCTACACAAAGGAAGCTGAAAGGACTGGCCTGCCAATCTCCCTTTCCCCGGGTAGAAGGGCAAAGTGACTGTTAACTTCCACGAGACCAAGCACTAGCCCCGAGTGAGTAAAAGCAGCAGTACTGGAAAATACCGTATCTTCCAGGTGTGCTTTCTCTGACTTTAATTCTGAATTGTCATAGTATGCTTTGACAGGGGAACAGAAAAGATGATCTAATAGGTCATTTGACTTCCATCACTCATTTCTGTGATTTAAATAACATTTTATGTTTATGGTGTTTAATACTCAATTTCCTAAGTACTGTTTTTAGGGTTAGAAATGGTCAGTATGACAATAACTGTCAAACCTGTAATGATACTAAATAAGAAAAGTCCTTCAGAGCTTTTAAAAGAGGAAAAAGTAGCTCCAGCCCCTTTATACTTCACAGTGGAGCTCAGATGCAAATAAATGTGCCTTAAAAGATCAATATTGTAAATACCATGAGAAACAGAGGTGATATGACTTGTAATATTTATACTTTGCTATTTATTATACACATGGTTGTTTATTATATTCTAAACATGTATTATTTAGTATTTATTTTATATATAATGTGTGTACATGCACAAACACACAGTATCTCTGAACCACACACAATAACATGGACACAGAGACAGAAAACTCTTGCACTTAAAGGAGGAAACAAGAAGGCAGATTAGCTCACAAAGAACCAAAGAACTGCAATAGTGTATTGATATTTCCTGGAACCAGTCCGAAGATGAGCAGCGGAGTTTTGGACAGGCTGCAATTTTTCCCAATACTTCCTTGGAAAACCAAGCTGATAAAGCATTCTAATAATCCAATAATCCAACTCAAATGCACAGAAAACAACTTTGGCTTTTGACAGATTGAACTGGGGGGGAAGATCCTCACAGACTTTTATAAACCATTTTAATTTTGCCCCAATCAATGCCTGTACAGGAGCAAACTAGTTCTGAAACCCGCTGCTCTCCTCAGCTAGCGGAGGTTGAAGTATTCACAAATCCAGATATTCCAAAATTCAGCAAGTGAAAACTTGGGGCTATACCAAGTTGCAAATTCAGAGTAGATTGATGAAATACAGCTGGGCCTATGCTCCTTCATCCCCTTTGGAAAAAGGGCTCCCATTGATAACTGCCTGTTAGTTGACATAGCGTCCTAAACAGTGGAAACTGCATAATCCCTTTCATGAACTCAGGGTGTAAACAGTGGGGGTGGCCACAAGAAGCATTGTACAGACTGGAGAGTTTGCACTTCATCAAATGAAGAAAATCAGAATGTGTGTCTTTAAAAAAAATCATCTCCTAAAGACATTTTTTTTACCCAGCTTGGTGAAGGGCACCTCAGTACATGTGTCAGGAACAGCTTCTGGGAGGGTTTGTTGGGTGACTGCAGTCCCAACTCAGCACACATCTCTCCCTCCTCAGAGTTTCTCCATTTGGAGCCACACACCCCGATAATACTTTCCTTTGATTTGCCCTGATAAGAAAGAATTAGAAATAGTATTTCTTGCTACCCTCATTGTATTTGTTGTCATTTAATCCTGACCACTTCATTTCCAAAGCGTGGGGTTTAATAATCCAAGGGAATGTAATAATATAATAAAGGAATATTATAATGACTTTGTGCGAGGAGTAAAGCAGCAGCAGATCCATACGATTGTTCCACTGTAAACCTCCCAGCTGCAGTTTACCAGAGAATAAAGAAAGGGACAAACTCCCAAAATGTAGTTTGCTCTTTTCTCACGCCACTACAAAATGTTAAATAAAGCAGAACTCTTTTGGTAAATAAAAACATTATGTACATAAACAGTGAAACAGCAAACTGTTATGATTGCTAGAAATTAAGATTTTTTTTTTTACTGTAAAAATAAAAAATTACTCAAAATACTTTTTGATTGCTTTAAAAGGAGCATTTCTCAGGTTTGAAGTATTGCTTTCATGTACGCATGAATGTTCCCTAATGTTCTTAGACATTAGACAAAGATCGTAATTAACACTCTCCAAGTGAAACAAAGCAGATAATGCTTCTAAATTTTTTGGCAACATTTGTGTACACATTCTTAAAAAAAAATAAAAGGTTGACAGAAATGGGTGCTTTTTCATAAAGTATAAAAATTTCCCTTTTTAAAATGAAGAGCATAGCACACATCGAATACATTTAAATAGCATGAAGATTGGAGCACAAAAAAAATCAGTTATGATGAATTTCGTAGCAAACCACCCGTTAATTAGGCTATCTCAGCTCTTCAAGCGACCTGACATGAAACAAACTAATAATAGATAGAGCTTGTAACTGCATTTCCTCCTTTTGTTACTTTGTTTCCCCAACTTTCACATTGTAGCCTAGCTTTGTGTATCTGTCCTAGATCTTCAAGGGAAAGCAAACAAAACAGACACTGAACTAAAAATTCTGGCCTTTAATGCCTTAGCCTGGGGTTTGGGAAGGAGGGGAAAGGACAACCCACCACTAGGCAAGGGCCTGGAAGAACAGGAGCTGTTCTGAATGTGTTCACAGTGCACCATAAAATGCTTCCCCGGAGCGAAGTCATTCTGAGGTCTCCTGAGCCTCCAGCCCCTTTCCTGCATCTTGTACAAATGACATGGGATGTGAAAAGGGATTTGAGGACAGTTTGGCTGACGAAAGATAGTCCCTGCTCACGGAGTTTGATTAGTGACTCAGTTCCGGCCCGAGAAGTAGATGGAAGCCAAGGCAAAGTACTGCGGTGCGGGGGGTGTGTGTTTAAAAGCCACGATCCAGCAGAAAGGCGCTAGAAATAAGATAAATATGGTTGTGCCTTGCTCGTAACATCAGGAAAGCAACAAGATGTCAGTGAGGTTTTTCTGCTTCCTGTTTGCGAGGCAACCCCCCCCGCCCCGCGCACACACACACCCCGCTGCTTTGTGTGTCTCCTGCCGGCGCTCCCTCCCCGTTCTCCCCGCCACCGAGCGAGGGGTCCCGCTCCCCCGCCTGGCCTCGCCGGGAGATGCGCCGGGCTGCCGGGGCCGCTCTCCGGCTGGGGAGAAGGGGGAGCAGCGCTCCGCTCCTCGGCGACGGGGCGGGAGGTGGGGGACTGCGCTCGGCGTTCAGCTTTTGTTTGCCGCTGGAGAAGCGATCGCCACTTCCTCGCCCTCCCTGACGAAGCGGGGCTGAGTGGCTCACAAAAGCGCCCGGTAAGACGGCGAAGGACAGAGAGCCCGACGGGCTGCGCGGCGGCGGCGCGCAGGGAACAAGCAGGCACCGCGGTCAGAGGGGGACAGGCTCAGCACGGCCCGAGATAAACATATTGCTCCCTCCTTTCTAAGGGGAAGGGGGGGGGGGGGCAGGCCACGAGGGTAAGAGCCGCCGCCGGGACGGCCGCCTCCCCGCCGCTTTGTCACGGAGACCCCCCCCAAGGCGGGGGCCGGCGGCAGCTGCGGCCCCGCAGGACCCTCCCGCACGACCGCGCCTCCCCGCGCAGCAGGGGAGGGCGAGAGGGAGGGACGTGCGAGGCTTGTAAACCACACGCTGCCTTCGCACCTCCCCTCCCTCCTCCCCGCCGATCTCCACCGCCCATTGTGCGCCCGGCAGACGGCGAAGCCCCAGCTGCCCCGTGCCCGCCCCCGAGTGCCGGGCACCCCCGCCCCAGCGCGGCGGGACACGTCAGGACACACACACGCGCGTTTCCCTCTCGGCACAGTCGCTCCTCTCGCCGAGACGAACGCGCCAGCGGCACCCCACCGGAACGGCGGGCGGCCACGACCTGCTATAAATAAGGCTCAGACGGAGCGCGGGGCCCGGCTCCCCCCGCACCTCCTTTTATTATTCATCATCGGCGCAGCCTGGGAGTGGGAAACTCCGCTTCCTACTTGCCGCTACGCTCCTACCGGCTCAGCCCCCGCCCCCTTTCCCCCCTCCGCTCCTCACTAAGCTCCTTAAAACCCAAGGAAACTTTAGGAAGCGATTCAGCTCGCGTGGGGAGCCGGGCTCTTGCGCGCCGGGGCAGCCCAGGCGAGAAATCTGCCCAACTTTTCCTCCTGCCATCAGTCCAGCCTGCGGAGCCAACTTCCACCCTCTCTCCGCGGCGGGAGGGATTTAAAAAGGCAGCCAGCAAAGCCGCACGGCCCCCGCACGGAAAAGCCGTCGGGAAACAACGCACGCACACAAAACCCTCCTCTGGCTTTCGGCAGCCCACAGCGCACGTCCGGCACCGCTCCTTCCCTCTTCCCCCGGGGCAGCTCTTCCCTTCTTGAAAGAGTCGGAGAGGGGGAAGAAAAGTTTGTCGGCTCCCCCCGCCCCTGCCCGTGAGAAGTTGTGAAGCCATTCGCCGCCCCCCGCTCACCCTCCCCCCGTTCGCCCAGCATGCCCCGTGGCTCTGCCGCCGCCAAAGTTGAGCCGAGCCCCGTCCCCCTCCGGAAAACAACCGGGGGCGACCTCCAGCTCATCCTGGCGAGAGACTGGGAGCGGACAGCGACGCCCCCGGCCCGTATCCCCTTACCATAATCAGAGTGTGGTTCCTCTGCTCCGCCGTGGCAGGCTCGGCATCTTGCTGCTGTTTGCTCTGATGCTGCTGTTTGCTCCCTCCGGTGCCGGTGCCCGTTTTCTTGGCCCTCTGCTCCAGGGTCCGCTGGTAGAGGCTCACCGTGTCCCTGCGCTCCAGCTCCAGCTGCTCCGCCTGAGCTTGCTGGTACCTGCTCTCGCAGTTGACATGGTGCCGGCGGCAGCCCTCGATGCGCTGCCTCAGCCGCTCCACCACCGTGCTGTGCTTGGGAATGCCGCCGCTGTTCGCGTTATTGTTACCGGCAGCGGCGGCGGCGGGAGGACCGTGGGGAGTGCTGTTAACCCCGATACCGGCCCCGCCGAGGCTGCTGTTCAGGTTATTGTTGATGCAGATACTGCTGCCATTCGCGGCAGCAGCGGGGGCTGCAAAATCCCCCATCCTCTTCCCCGTGCACACTATTTTGGAAGAACTTTTTATCCTACCCTTCGCACACACACAGTCTCCTCCGGGGTCCTGATGGGATACTTTTTAGAGAACCCGGGGGGGGAGGGGGCACCACCATGTATCAGGGAAACAGCGATCCCAAGCAAATGTTTCTCTTTCCCCCCAGCCAATCCCTCTCGAGAGGCTCCAAAACATGAAAAAGGGGGAGGGGGGGGATAAAGAGAGAAGGTGCTAAAAGGTTATCACCAGCAACACAACCAATAAACACACACAAAAAAAAAAAAAAAAAAAAAAGGCAGCACAACAAACTAAGCGGCAGCAATTCGGATAGCAAACTCCAGGAGATATCAGACCAGTTCCTTTCCTCCTTTTTCTTTTTTATAATCCATTATTTCAAAATAGATTCCGTGAGATTTCCGGAGATTTTGCCAAAATCCTTCTCTCCCCATGTATAAAGAGAAACACACGCGCCCCTCCACATGCACACACACACATACACACACCCGTTCACACGCACGTTCGCATACACACATCCAAGCACAAACACACGCCGGGCACACACGGCACACTCACTCGCACTCCCCGGCATCAAAAGACAGGCAAAGCCGCTTTCTTATTGTATTTTCCTTCTAGAAAAAACTTTTGGTGTTTATGCCGCACCGTGTTCGCAAAGTACTTTGGCTGCTCAGTTGCATTTCAACAGGAACCTAAATAGCAAATCCTCGGGCTGGGGGAAGTAAACACATGAACAATCCGGGCCGAGCTGGAAAGAGGGAAAAAAAAAAAAAAAAAGAAAAAAAAAGAAAAAAAAAAAAAGAAAAAAAAAAGTAGAGCTCTGAAGTCTTTGCTCAACGCCGAGCTGATACAGCCTAACGCTTTGCTCTGCTTTGCTGGCTGCTGCTCCTCCTGCCACCATCACAATGATCAAACGCTCTCCTCCTCCACCTCCTCCTCCTCCATGCCAGCGGAGTGATATCAGGACAGGAGCGCTCAGTAAACACCGCAGCACCAGCAGCAGCAGCAGCTCCTCCAGGCCGTGAGGCAGACCCGGGGACAAGGTGCAAAACCCGGCACGGACGTCGCCCAGCAGGAGCGGACATGGCGCTTCCCCCCGCCCGCCGCCGCCGCGCTCACACCCGGCAGAGCAGCGGGGCTGCCCGCAGGCGCGGGCACGGCGGAGCAGAGAGGAGCGGAGCGGGGGCCGACACCTGCCGCCCCCGGGGCGCTCCGCCGCCGCGTTGGGGCTCCCCGGGCCGCGGGGGCGGTCGGGCGCTTTCCCCGGCCGGCAGACGGGCCCGGCGGCAGCGGCTGCTGCTGCGCGGCTGTGCCGGGGCTCGGCGCTGCGGCGACGGGCACCCGGGGGGGGGCGGCAGGAAGGGTGGTCGGGGCGCGGGGGGAGGGTCAGCGCCTATCCTGAACCCCAGCTGCCGGGAGGCGCCGGGGCCGGCGGCAGCGCGGGGTGAGGAGGGCACGGAACCCGCGGGCGAGCAGCGAGAGGCGACGCTGGGCACAGCCCGAGGTGGACCCGCACCCGCCGGGTGCCCGCACCCCGCGCCGGAGCGGCGTGTGCCGCGTTTCCCTTCGGTGTCAACTGTTGCATAATGAATGCAAACAGAGCGCGGAGCCCTGCGCCTCCCCGACACGGGGCTGAACTTTCTATTTTAAACAACAGGAGAAACATGACACGTTGGGCAGGAACATTTTTCCAAGAGAACGGTGGCTGCCTCCATATAGAGCGCGGGTGATTAATGGATCAGGAATACCAGCCCGGGAACCTAGTTTTAAACCAGACAAAGCTATTGCACGCACAATTTTTATCGATCGTTATTTTCTCTCTAGCTATGAGATACACATTTCAATTTTTTTTTTTTAATATACCTATATAAAAAAAAAACCAAACCAAAACAAACCTATCTTAGACACCCTTGTTCTCTAACATGCAGCTGGAAATAAAGAAAATTGGGAACTCATACATTAGTCATGAGATCTGATTTAAACCATCTTCATTTCTGCCACTGCAGATTAGCATAGGATACTATTTCTAAGCTACTGACAGTGGTAGAGAGCTGTCTTTGTCTTCTTCAAGTGCTCAGCAATATGAAATTTGGGTTTAGTTCCTTCCCTACTGCAACAATTCCTGACTATGTTGAGATAGAAAATAATACTGGAGAAATAAAATGAGTAATTAGTACCTGCCCTGCATTAAGACTAATGAGAAGATCTCTTCCCCCCCCTTTAAACTTTTCTTCTTTGGTTTGAAAACCAAAGTGAAGCTACTTACTGTTCTTCCAGATCACTGATTACTACTTTATCACAAAACAAACAGAGAAAAATTATAGCCCTGCTCAGAAGCAGCCTAAGAACAAAGGGAAACTGCAAATCCTGTGTCATTTACAAAGATCGATATTTCTGTTAATTTAGAGCCGGGGGATGTGCTGTAAACTCTTCAGTAACTCTACCTCCCCCTCTGACTCCACTAGGCAGCACTATTTTTTTGTTTGTTTGTTTGGGGTTTTTTTTAGAACATCTATGAAAATATTGAATGTAAGAACTGAAAGGGAGGGGGAGCTCTTTTGGGGTTATTTTTTTATTGATTGTTTGTTTTTATTTGACGTGGAAAGTGTCAGCAGGCCAGAAAGGGAGACAGCTGGGAATTAGGTTTAACTTCGAAAAGTACTTTTTGGATTCCTCCGCAGTGCCCCCTGCAGCCCGCGTGCTGCCAGCCTCGCTCCGAAGGACGGGCAGTCCCCGAGGGCACCGAGTCTGCAAGGAGCGGGACAGAAACGTCTCATTTACCCCTGGAGTCAGAAATACACGTGAAAACAGTGATTTGGATGCTTGGTGGTTTGTTTTTTGTTTTTTTTTTACAGACTGCTTTTTGGTGCACTTCACAGACGTTGTCGTCTTCTCCTACGACTAGGATCAATACTGTTTACCAACCTATACGGAGTCACACAAGCATGCCTTAACTTTCAGTATATCTCTTTGGCAACAAACATTGTATTTTTTATGTGCATATTGGATTGTTGCAGAATTAAATTTCAGCCTACTAAAAATTCAGGATCTTTTTAATCTCTCTGCTACATACCTCATTTCTGTCAGGCTGCACAGCCCAGGGGTGATGATCTGAGTAGTAAAGTTTTGAAGTAACTGATGCTTAGAAGTTTTGCAAACAGATCAGTCACCGGTTTGGGGAAAAAAATCTGAATACATCCTAAAACCAGTCAATTCTGATCAAAAGGTATTTTTTGAACTGGCTGAGGTTAAAACAAAGCTGAGCAAACATGTATCCACCTATTTCCCCACACATTTTAAGAGCAACAGTGGTGAAACTGTATTATCCTATAGTACAAACTTTTATAAGATAAAGCACTATCCGCTATATCTAAAACCAATCATTAGAATCAGCATGTCACAAAACATGTTATTTTACAGCTGTCATCCAGCACTTAAGAGCTAATTTTTTTTTTTTTTTTTTTTCATCTGTCAGGAGAGTTTTAAAGCCAAGTATTGAATGGCAATGGTAAAATAGCATAATAGACATAAGATTTCCCAGGTGATTTTTACATCATTTTTATTGTAAGGATACTTAGCACAAACAATTTTTACCAGGCTCCTAAGAAAGTAAGGCCAAAATGAGCTATTTAGGCAATTATTTGAATTCAAATTTTGTGAAGGACAACACTTTTGCTAAGCCACTGAGCCTGAACAGGTGAAAATGGGGAAAACCCTTCAGATTATAGCCTGGGCAATGCAAGAAATTGAGAGATTTCAGCATTGTTCTACTACTTGTTATCATCATTAAAACAGATGTTCCTCACAACCTTGACCAAACAACTCTGTTCTGTGATCAGACAGAAGCACAGACTCACTCCTGATGGACGTGTGCACTTAACAGTTATGGCCATGGCCTTAGGCACCCTCGCCTCATGCAGTAGTTTACTACACATGCACAAATTTGTGCATTTGCTCTGTACCTTTTATTTCTCCCTGCACATCGGCTTTAGAAAACTATCTTCACAACTGGAATTTCAAAAGAATCAAATATATCAGAATTTTAAGTGATGAAGATGAACTTGCTGATGCCAGCAGTTGAACACTAATGCCTACCGATATCAGCTGACAGGACACTAATTACTAGTTACAGGAGATGATTGCTTGGTAAAGGATCTATTCAGTGAGTTACGATTTTGAAAAAATTATAAAGCACAGGCCTGATCTGTGAAAAGATACGCAGTATGAAAATACAGCATACGTTCTCAAGATGATTATCATGACAGAGATCTGTCTAATTAGGAAGAATCTATTTTAATGCTAAGATATGAAAGAGCCCAGCTGGGAGAGGAATTTAGAGGAAGACACAGAAACATGACTGTTAAGCTGACAGCAAGTGCAGCCTAAGCATGTTCCAATGACAGCTTCTAAAAAAAAATTTCATCTCAGCATTTAATCAATAGTGGTTTCAGAACAAGTACAGCCTTACAGATAATCCAGCTAGTCATATTAGTGGGAGGAGCTCCATAAATAATATAGAAAATATGCCTTTGCAGAGCAACATACTGAAATCACTTTCCTTTTGTCAGCTGAGCTGGGGGTTATCCAGTAGATGGGCAACATTAAAAATATCACCGTGAGGATAAATATGAATCCATCTCTGTTAGAAACCACACTTTAGTTCCTGGCGCTGCCAGTCAGGTTGGAAACTGCAATCGTTGTGGCAGCAAGTTTCAAACCATCTTGGGCAACAGATTAACCTTCAGAGCGGCCGCCTGGGTAGAAACCTTTCTGAAAGCTCCTACTATAATTAAATGGTTTATGTCTAAATTGATGGATGACACGGTGACACAGGCATCTGCTGGAAGGCGAACCTCGAGTCAACCACGCAGTGTGTTCCCTGAATATAGCTTTGAAAACCAGCTAACAGACACTTTTCGGGTCTGCAAGAAGCAGCTTTCTTACACAGCAAAAAGGGTTTCAGAAGATTGCTGCTAAAGCTTCTCTTGGATACAGCAATATCTAACGGGACAAATCAGATGTAGTTCAGTTACTACCACAACCTATTTAAGTGCACGCTGCCCAATATATCTGTAGGCAAAAAAGAACAATAATGTAATTTGAAGAGTGGTTAAAGCAAAGCCAAATAGTTGAGGGTTGACTGAGAACAAACAAACAAAAGAAAACAAACCCACAACCTCCATGAATGTATCTGTGAAATCCAACTACAGCATGGCAAAAATTCTCACGACAGCTGGGGCGGCCACAAGCTATGGCTGTCAGAGCATCCAGAGCTGTAGGAATTCTTCAAGGAACAAACCAAGTTTGAATCAAACAAAGTTGCTCTGAATAGTTAACGAAAAAGTCATCGAGACTGCAAAGTAACTGAGAACAAAACAACAAAAGTAGACAGAGGAATTCACAAAGAAAATCGGAAAGCGAGTTAAAATTCCAACAGTCAGATCTTTAAGGCACCACAGGAAGTGACCACTACATGTAAATACAAACAAAATCAAAACTACAACACTTGCCAGCATATGCATTTCAAGGCATAGAACGTGGGGAATCCAAGTCAGAATTTTTACAGAATCTTCCCAGTTGTGAGCAACACTGACGGCTCCACTTCAGGAAGGTATTACAGCAGGACAGGCACATGGATGGAGACACACACACATCTAAGTACTCGGCTGAATCGGGGTTGGAAAAATACAGGGAATGAATGCAAAATGTGTACTTGTTTTCTTCTGTCCTGCTTACAGACAGGTCACAACAAGAATATAGAAAATAAAAATGGAATGCCATGAACTGGCATTGTTACCCACGTGCTGTCCTGTCAGATTAACGTTATTGAAATACATCCTAGTTCAGGAAGCAAAATTAAGATAATTAGCTGTGATATCCCACAGTTCATCATCCTGTTGTTTTGAAAATCTGGTTCTAGAGCTAAGAGCTGTAGGAGATCTCCATGGACAGAGAGCTTGAAGGGGGGAAATGAAAATCATTGCTCGGGCACAGGCCCCGTAGAAGCCTTTGATCTGTCATGCTGATCTCAAGAGAAAAACGGAGTTGGAATGAAGGAGCCAGGGGGGGAGCCAGGGGGAAGGAGGCAGGCAGAGAGAGAGAAAAGAAAGGATATTTGGGAAAAATCCCAGAGAGATGCTTTTGGGGGTTCCTGGCAGCTTACACTGGAAATACACATGAAGGAACTTAAGTTTCTGTAGTCATTCCTATACTGAGTAGCCCACTGCTTCTCAGTAAAGACTGTCCCACTTACATTTAGCTTGAATTAACAGGGCAACAAACAAAAAATTCCTTCATCAATAAAACTGAATGTCAGCTTTGGTGATGAGGAAGCAGCTGGAGGAATGTATTTTTTTTCCCCCCTCTCTCCAAGGCAATTGTTGTTCAGATGTCAGCTGTGTATAAGAATTTCAGAGTGACCATGATCACTTCAAATTTTCTTATCCAGAAGAGAGCCTGAACCTATTGAAAACTATTGTTCATCCTCCTTCATATGAGAGACTGATGATTGTTCTGCGATCCTTTGCATAACCAGTCAAGTTAAACATTCAGACAAGAACATTTTTAGAAGTTCTTAAATTACAGGGAAAGAGAAATCAAAGGTCATTTTCCACAGTGGTAATTTTTTGTAAAATTCATATAAATTCAGCCTTTGAGATAGAGAAGTGCTGTATTTTCCTCCCTGTGCCAATGTGCTGACTGATTCCCATTGTTTCACTGAAACTGCTACAGTTTGCCATCTACAAATACACATGTATATTACATTTATTTACAAACTTACAGTGAAAGCACGTCACTGATGTCGCAGTCTTGCAGTCAACGAGTTTAAAACCACCAAAATCAAAGCTCTTGTGCAATCTTTCTCTGGCTTCCTTGCACAATCCACAGTATGATGAAGTCTTCAAATACACCCTTACACACTATTTTTTCCACAGGATGTTTGCTTAGTTTTGCACGCAGAATTGTCAGTGGTCACCAGCAAACACATCACCTCATATCTTTTCATATCATACCTCTTTACTAATTCAAATGCTGTTCACAGACATTCAGTTCCTCAGAAGGGCCACCACTACTGCTCCTGAGTTGTTCCCATGTGCCAGTAATGTACCGGTTTTTACAACTGACTGCAAGTGAGGGGATGGTGCTTTTACTCATATTAGAGACTGGAAACTGAAACAAAGTCATTAAGCTTAAAAGGTTTTGCTACAATGTCTTATTTGAGCTGATTTTTAAAAGATATAAACAACTTAAAGTACACTATGTTTTATAGGAGCAGCCCACGTCAACTTCAGTTGAATCAGTAGGTGCTTAGCATTGTTGCTGAGCAGAACCCCCTTCTCAAGGCAGGGACTTGAAAAACGAGGAACGCAATGAGTGATCATCTGCAAGAAGCAGAGTTTATGTGAACTTGAGTAGCATCACCCAAGACAGCTCAAACATTTGATCTCAAACACATATAGTTCAGTAAATTACAGGCAACACCAGAAAATAGACATTATAGGAAAGAAAGTAAATATATGTACTGATTTGCAATAATATTTTTAAAGTGATCTTTTTGTCCCACCTCTGTTTGTAGACATGCCTTTTAAAAAGCCTTTCCTGAAGCAAAGTCAAAACAGACCAGGTTTAGAAAGCACTGCTCAGGGAAAGCTTATCTGAAGCCAGAAAATGCTAGAGAGACTAGACAAGAAAATAAAATGAAAATCCCTAAAAGGATGCAGAAAAGATCCCTGTTCATGCTTGGTCATATTAACCAAAATACAAGCCCCAGTAACTACTAGCTACGTTAGAAACCCAGCCTGTGTTCAGGCTATTTCCAGAGTCACTAAAGTTACTAGACAACATTCATCAGAAGTCTAGGACGCCTCCCATCTTAGCTCAGCCTTGCAGTTAACTAATGGTTTACAGCAAACAACAGCTGATTAGATTCCAGTTAGACAGGAGGAAAAAAACCCCAATCCTTCTCATAGTAGGAATAGTGAGACTTTAAATAGATTACTTATGGAGGCTGTTGAGTCTTCATCATTGAGAGCTGTAGGAACAGGTTAGACAAATCTGTCAGTAAGGACACAAATCTAATTGATTTTGTCATGGAACAGGGTGATGAATTAGGTGACTTAAGGGTCCTTCTCATCCTAACTCTTCATAACTCTTAAGGACATTGAAAGTTATAAATATATCTAAGCTGGAGATATAATATACTTTTATTTATTTTATTCTGACTTTGGTGTATAATGAGAAGGTTACGTGTAAACTTATGAATTGGTTCAGGCCACAGGTCTATTTAGTACCGAGCTCTATCTCTCACAGTAACCTTGGGAGTGGAAAAATAAGAAGAGGGTAAGCATGTGCTGCCACCCAGCCTTCAAACATTTTCAAGTTAGGTTATGTGATTTATCTAGTTACTAGACTCTACAGCATCCCTTCCAAGGTTTTTCCAGTCTCTTCTTGTATCTCTATAAAACCCTCGATCCAGAAAGTCATTTGAGGAGTACCACCACAGGTCCATAGAGGTTGTCTGAAGAACCGGTTCCTCTCGTTTGTTCTGAATGAAGCGCTTGCTAACTTCTGATATCCCTCATGCTTGTATTGGAAGAGATAGTTAAAAGTCAATCCCACCCCACCTCTCACCAGACCTCTCAGTTCTTACATTTCCCCCGTATCATATTCTTTTTCAAATGAAGATTCTTGGCTATTAGACAGATGGAGTTCCTTACACGTTGCGATGGAAGTCACAGAATACCTTTGATCATTCGTGTCATCTCTGAATACCTTTCAGTTCCAGCGTGTCCTATCCAAGATAAATGGACCTGAGCTGCATGCACTATTCAGGTGTGTAAACCCTGGATTTTTACAGTAGCATATGAACTTGAACAGTAAGCATAAGCATGGTTTGTTCTCTATTTACTACTTAATCATTCCTAACCAACTTTTTTTTTTCCTTCAACTACTACTAAGTGATGTTTTCATGGAACTGTCTACCATAACCCAAAGGCCTTGCTCTTGAATACCTTTGGACCAGCTTAGAAATGATCCAAGATATGAAGACAGGATTATTCTACCTCAGATGTATTGCTTTACCACTATCTACACTGCTGCAGCTGTCCTATTATTGTACAGTCTTTCTACAAGCTATTGCAATCTTCCTTGTCCTTACTACCTTGCGTAGCCTCCCACTATCAGGAAAGCTTTGTCACCTCACTGATCACTTCCTTTCTCCAAGTCATTTAAGAATGTATCGAACAGTACATGTCCCAAGATCAACACTATATGGGATTTGACCAAGAACTGACCATTTGCTTCCATACAATGTTGCTTTACCCTCTGTTCACACCTTTTAAATCATATTCTCATCCATTTCAGGGTCTTCCTTCTTATGCCAGTGACATTCTTGTCTTACTTGATTTTCCTAAAACACTTTGATAAAGTTCTGTCACGAGCCTTTTGGAAACCCAAGTTGACTGTACCAGTCAGATGATCCTCATCTACATAACACTGACCCCTTCAAAGAACCCTTGAGAGATTTGTTAACTCTCACTGATTAGATAGTGTTTATTCAAGTAGATCCTAATTCTCTGTCTTATTACAGTATCTACTCATTCACCTGGAACAGATGTCAAATTTTAGTTTCCTGGACACCCTTGGAACTTTTCTTAATGACTGACATCACATTTGACACCTTCTGACTTTCATGTACTAAGGAATATTAAAGAGACATGTTACATGCTGCTATTAGTAGATATTTCATCCTTGAGTTATCTTAGAATTCTTGTGTGAATCCTTCAGATCCTGCAGATTCATCTGTATTCATCTGTCTTTTGTACACCATTACCTCTTCCAGATACTTCAATTTCGGAAGCATTCTCTGCAGAGTTCCCTGAATGCCCCAAAAAGGGCTCTGGAAGGACAATTGCCCTGATTTCTTCTACACTGAACAAGGATGAAAATGCTTCAGCTTCTCTCCAGTGACTTTGTCCTCCCCGAGAGTTCATTATTTTATACTCTTGTCAGATCAGACTCACTGATGACTTCTTTTCCCTCCTGATGCACTGGAAGAAGGATATTGAAGTGGTTTTGATTCTCTTAGCTAGTTAGGTCTCAGACTCATATTTGGTCTACCTTAATAATAATTCTAATAGCATATCTCTCAGTGTTTATGGTCCTTCTGGCATTCTTCAGTTGGATGTGTCTTTAGCTTTTGGAAGGACCCTTTCTTCTTTCCAACAGCCTCTCTGCTCTTTGGCCATGACCGCTTCCTTTTACTTTCTCGGGCACATCCAGTAAATGGTGTCTAGTGGCATCGTGCTTCCTCTTTGGTGTCTTTCTGTTGTCTTCATGCCCCCTTTACGGCCTCAACTGTCTCTGTTTATTCTTGGTAAGCTTTCTCATTTTTATGCAATTCCCCATGTTGAAACGAACACAACAGTGGTGGGCGTTTGGGCCTCTATTGTTCTCCAGAGATGTTGTATCCAAAAGTGTTATGCCATTCTTAAAGAACAATTTTAATGTTCATCAACATAGGTATGCATGTATAGATATATACATATTCATTATAGATAATGGTGCAAATTGCAATATAGGGCAGATGTGGCTGGTAAACTGGGAAGTAACTGTGAAAGGACTTCTGTTTTTTCCCCAAATATAACCGGACACGAGTGAGGGTTCATTTGGATCTGATCTTATTTCTGATTTTACCTGAAATATATGCTAAGAATTAGCATTTATTGCATGTAGCTCTCAAACCCTTTTAAGAATCATTATTCTTCTGTGTAGAGCAATCATGAGCCACAGAACAGTGACGTGACAAAAGACAGTACCTATGTCTCTTCATTAAACTCTGCTGTATTGGAATCTCCTCCATTATAGTTGATTTTATGTGGTAAATGAGGTGTTTACATCCTTATTTTCAGTCTCTCTTTTGCCTGTGTGTAACAAATATTTGTGTTGTAACAATATATCGTAATGTGATTTTCACCTGTCCTGGTTTGAGTGAGAACAGGACTGATTCTGTTCAGTGATTCTATTTTTCAGCTCAGTCTCTTAACTCACTGTGCCGTCTGAAGTTAGCAGTTTTTGCAGACTTGTCTGCTTCTGGCAGCAATAACACCCCATGTTTAGAGTTAGGGCTGAAAGACACATGTTTAGCTGTTTTTGCTCAGCTCGGGTCCTCTTCCAGTTTCTTCCTTGGCCAGCATCCAAGGGGAACTCTGTCCATTCTGCCTTTGATGCTGCTCTCTGTGTTCCTGAATCCAGTACCAGTATCCAGCTCCTGAACACAGCTTCCATCTGCCACTGGGCCTAGTCTGGGATTTTCCTGCTCCTGCTCCACAGCATCAGTGGTGACAGTGGCATAATTCCCATCAGGAGGGCTTGGGTTCAATACTGGTTTTGTATATATTTGTAGATATTCCATTTTTATTATTATTTTCATTCAAGCTGTTCTAGTTTCATTTTCTAATCCACAAATCTCTCAGCCTTTTTTCTTTTTTCTTTTTTTTTTTTTTTTTTTTTGGTGGGGGGGGGGGGAGGTAGCATCTGTTATAGGTCTAAAGGGTTGCCCTGAATCTAAGCCCTGACATCATGCAATAGATCTTTTAAAGTAATTTGTTAGTTGCATTGCATTTCATAGCTCAACAAGGTGTTCTGATCGAATAAGACAATACAGACACAAAGCTGGTGTTCCTGGGGCTTTGGCTTCATGGATGTTCTCACGACTCACATGGTACACATTCTAGAGAAATCTAGCACTACAGACAAGAATACCAAAGCACCACCTTTGAATAAGTTCACGGTCTATAAACAATAACCAATAAACCAGGAAATAAATAACAATATTTCTAACTTTTCCAAAGCATAGCATCGAAATCTACATGTATAGGGGGTTTTGCCTAATTCTTGTCCTATGGAATAAACAGTTTTTTACTTCCCCTTCCGGCTCCTGTTTCTTCTACTATTCTGTGTAACTCATCCAGAACTCAGTAAAAATGTGTCTTAGTTTTGCATGTGCCACTCACAGGCAGATGAGCTGTCAGCACAATGGTCTACACCGAGTGAGGGTCTCCACTATTTTTTCACAGTAACTTGCATATTGGCATTACAAGCACTAAGTAAGTACACTGACCACAGTTTAATTTTGGGGGTAAAGTTACTTGCTTCACTAGCCAACCAATTTCTCTTGGCAAGACCTGCAAATAATAGAATATAGGAAAGCAGTACCTTTTTATTACAGGTTTGGTGGGGGGTTTTTGAATCTACATTTCCTTTCTGGAAAAGGAAACACATGCTGCCTCACCTAGCATGGCACCAGAAGCTTAACACTTTTTTTCCTCTAAATTGACTGCTATGAGCCGTTGTTAATTACCAGTTAAAGCAGGGGCACAGACTCTACTTCCATACAGAAGAAAATCTGAATTATACACTACCCAGTGGGTAATACTTATCAGCCCTCTCAGTACACTCACACACTAGATGTAGTTTTATTTAGTAATGCTTTGCTGCTAAGCCAAACTCCGTGTCACATATCATCTCAAGCTGGAATATCCAGAAGTTACTCCCTTTAACTTCATCTTACCAGTTTTGTCCCTAGTGTAGCTACACACATTGCCAGTTGCGAGAAAATCAACCAACCAGATTTCTTTGGTGGTGTTTTTGGTGCTGAATAGCATGCTGCTGCTTCAATTCCTACGTCAGTATCACATCATTCAGTTGCTGTACAGATGAGCTACTTTTATGTGGATAAGGCCATCTCATGATACATTAAAATCACTCAAATTGAATACTGTATTTATGAAAGCACCTGACTGTGTGCAGATAGAAAAAAAAAGCCAAGAAAGTGTAGAGAGTATCATTCCCTAAACAGCAAAGATACTGAATTGGCAGTTAGTTGTTCTTCAGCTGTCCACACCATTTTTTTTACGCCATTTTGGAACAGTCCATGAGAATGTATTCTAGCTCTATAGACTTATTAATTCATACCTGGTTCTTTGATACCATTTTATAGCAGTGACACTGAGAAGCCAAAAATCGGATACAGTGCCTTGTGACTTAGAAACAGGACTGTCATCTCTCCCACATTGCCTGGTACAGTAACTTGATTAGACTTTCACCTCCGAGACACAGTAACAATAGAAGTTTGGTACTCTACCGATATTCAAAATCTCCTTACAGTCATTGCTAATTTCCTGATTCTTAGCTCTGCTGAATCAGCATCACTGACAGCAATGTCTCCCCTTAATCACTGACAGAAAGCAGTGCCTCTGCAAGGGCAGAGTCAACAAAGAACAGGATTAGGGTAAACTGACAGTAGCTGTATCAACTCCTATACAATCGTTTTAAAATTATCTCAAATCACTAACCTTTCATTTCTGGAGCATGAGGTTCAATCCTGTGTTTAGCCATGCATGAAAATGAGTTCAGCAATCTTGGTTTAGCCTCCACAGAATCATTCATGTAATTTGCCATGTGGATTTTGCTGTGGAAAAAGAGTGAATATGAATTAGAAAACAACAGTGAGGTTCTGTCAGGTTGAAAAATCAAACATCAATCAGTCTGAACATCAGAATCACAGTGAGCAAATTCACATCTGAAAGCTTGGACCCTTGTGCAACCCTCGCACAGACAGAATAAAAAACAGAACAGAAAGCGGGAGCTGCTGTAAGCACAACATAGCAGGTACATGGCACCAGTGGAGTAGTCACTGAAACGGTACTGTGAGTAGGCTGGTTGTACACCAATGGACTAGTCCTGAAGCCTCCTCCTCAAAACGCATGGTGTCTTCTCATCCACAGGAGGTGGATATCCTCAGAATGCTCAGTACTGCCCACTCAAGCAGAGCAGGCAGCTTTGTGTCTCAAACATGCCCTACATTTCGCGATGGCCAGCAGCCCTGCTTTACCTGTCATCGTGAATTCCAGGGTGCTGCTTAGAAACAAAAAGTTAACAGTCTGTTTCTAGCTAGTGAGAAAGACTGCAAGTATCTCGCTTCCATGAAGGAGCACTTCCTGAACAGTAGGGAAACGCAAATTAAACCCCATAAATATACACAAAAGATAGAAAATAAAGTAAAATAAAAATAAGAGTGAGAGAGAAGCAAAGAATGGCAACCCTCATCTGTCATAATCCTCTTCCCAGCCTCATCCACTTACTTTGGGTAGCTAACTCTTAGATCCTCCCATATGAAATGAACCTGGATCACAATGACTGAACTACCTCAGTGAGGACAATGGATGGTTGCTTGACTCAGGCTGTATATACAACTGTGCTGTGATTAACTTTGTCTCCTTTGGTATAGCTTTGTTGTTTTTCCATCACAAAATACTAAATTCTGCATATTTAGAAATCTTTGAAAGTAACCATACAATGATGTACTGTTGTTTCAAAGTTTAAATGGAACTGAAAATATATAGCAAGTTTCTTTCACGTGCCTGATGCCTCAGATACACTTTCAGGAAGAAACAACATCCTTATATTTGTTTACAAAACAGCTGCATCAAAGGATATGGATTCTGACCTGTTATTGTAAGACAAATACTGCAAGGCTCGCCTATACCTTTCACTCACTGCTCTGTCTAACAAAAAAAAAAAGAAGCAAGGCAAAAAAAAAAAAAGATAGAGCAACACAAGAGGTTGATTGGTTTAGCATAAGTATTAGCTGCAACTCCTTCTGTAAGAGTTAACTGGGTGATTTTAATAAAAACAGTAACAGCGTGTGCACAGCAGGCATTAACAAGGGGGTTGTCTAAGGCACCCATCACCTCTGCAGCTTTTCAGATTATATTTAGCACTCCACAGTCATCATCATTATGTAGGGAACCCTGCAAATAAAATTGTAGCAAAAAGAACCATCTTTGTTACTTTGCAAGGAAATGGCTTCTGTTTCCATCCAGAACCTTGCATGAAATCCTGCCAGATTCACAACATAATTCAACCTGTTGTATACTGACTTAAATGTACACCTTTCTACCTCGCACAATGGCAGTCTACATTTAAATCTCCAAAGCAGACAACCTGAACTGGGATTTGTTGTAGAAAATTTTTCAGTTGTAGAATTATTATTTTTTTAATTATTATTTTCCTTCATCTTGGATGTGTCTTCTATAGATTCTATAAAGTCAGGCTGGTGTTAATGTATTTTTTCCTCTCTGGGTTCTCTGAAAATGCTTTTGGGAGGAGACGGTACCACTGCCACCAGGAGTAAAACACCCCGTCATACTCCCAGTGTTATAACATAAAGACAGCCCACCTCTCATTTTCTCAATACTACTTCAAGAACTACCATTTAACAGCAAAAAAATACACAAAGCAAAATAACGACAGCACAATCTAATTTAATCATCCATTGGCTAAATCCACCAGGCACATTAGAACCAAATCCACCATAGTCTTATGTAAGAATGGGTGGCTGAAAGGTGCGGTAGGATTTATAAAAAGAAAACAGATTGTCTCAGAGGCTGATGCCAAATAACTCATTGCCTGAGTTATCACTCTTCAATCAAAAAGTATATGAAGAAACTGCATAAGTCATTTAGACAGCAATCACCATGGAGTTATGCTGGCCTCTCATGTCAGTGATGAAACAGCCAAATTCCCTGACAGTGGTGAGTTATTCCTTTTATCACTGGCAATGCTGCCAAAAGAATCATCAAGGCTACAGGCATGGAAAACAGGAGGCCTCTCTAAGTTTGAGTGATAAAAATACAATGTGTTCTATTACTTTAATCTTTATAATTTAAGTTTTGAAAAAATTACAGTGACAATCATAATTAGGCAACAATGGGATTAATTCAAACTCGGTATTTAACTCTTGTAAGGAAGCTTCTCCAGACCATGGAGAAAGGATTCTGTTCCCACCTCCCTCTGCCCCCAGTCTCTCATAACTAAACATGTGTCTTTCAGCCCTGAAAAAGCCAGTATGAAATACTGGGTGTTTTATTACAAATTGTAATTCAGTCAATTTGGAGGTGGATTTTCTTTCTCTACTTATAGTAATGACTTAGTATAGGAAGTTGATAATTTTTTTGTTGTACTTCAACATTGGTAGAAAGGTCACATACTGTGAGTTGGAGTATAGGCTTTAAGAAATATTTCTCTGCCTGCCCTTATTGTTTTTAAAAATCCTAAAGAAGGTAAAATATATTAATTTTCTTGTATAGTTTTAAATACTTGTTTTAAAAACCTAGCTTGTGCTGAAGAAAAGCAAGTTTTGTGGGCCTGATTTCAATTTGAACAGAATTTCAGTTAATAATGTTGCACACATAAACTCTCTTTTAACAGTCCATAATATTAAACTGAAGACAGGATTGCTACAGAACTTTGTTATTTTTTCTCCCTATTAAATCAGCATTATGGACTTTCAGCAGATGTCTTTAATAGACATTGTTATTAAAAAAAATATTACATAAAATAAATTCAGACCATTTCTTCAGTATTACTTACTCCTGCCATCAAGAGCAGAATTACTCCTGCATCTTCAAATTATGACATTTATGGCTAATGCAAACAAACAAAACCTCACCTTCAGATGCTGTAAAGCCTCTGTCAGCATCCATACTATTCCTAGATTTAAGAAACTGTCACTGCTTCCATTTACAGTAACCCCCTATTTTTACAGGTTTAAGAGGTGGCCTTAAGAATGTGTTCTAATAGAAAAGTTTCATCCAATAAGGACTTTTTTTTTTTTTTTTTTTCCCCAAGTTGGGAAAAACATCATCTTTTTTTTAAGCTCTTGGGTGCCAAAGAGGCTTTATAGTGTCAGGTATTTTTCTGAGCTTCCGTAACTCAAAAATAATGTCAGTTTTGAGTTAATTTATTGCAATGTATCAGCTAATAAATATGTACCTTTGCATTTTTACTGTTTGGGAAATGTTATTAAATATAATCATTTTTTCATGGCAAAACCCCCACCACGGCTGATGTCTCTGGGTCAAACTGTGTATAATATACTACCATGCCCAAGATAAGGACATGAAGTCACACTCATGCTCCTGCCATAAAATAAGCCTTGTTGCTCTGATGTGAACACACATTTTTTTAAATCTCCAATAATTTGGCTATTTATTCACCTAAGTAAAGAGCTAAACCATGCTGTTATTAAGGACATTGTCTAATTGCCTCTTAAACACTTACAGGCTTGAGGCATCAACTGCCTCTCTAGGAAGCCTCTATAGAGACAGGTACTTCCACATAAGCAGCCCCTTATCTTTGTGGTTAAAGGGTCACCAGCTCAGTGTCATAACTACACCACAGTCACCGGCTTTAGTCAAGTCTCTAGATTTTCAGGCTTCAGAAAAAAGTCTTCATGCAACAGTAATCATCATTCATGTTAAAATTTCAAGGTCTTTAAACAATGGCAAGAAATTTTAAAGAAAATGAAAGTATTTTCTTTATTCTCCTAATTCTGCTTGGAGAAAATATCAATGAGAATTTCTAAGTAAATTAGAGAATGAAAAATAAAAGCTACCCAAAAGTAGTGATTGCCACTGAGGCATACTCTAATTCATACTGTGAATTCTGGTATTCTTTCATGGTGTCAAATGAAGAAAGCTCTTTTTTATAAACAGCAAAGCACATCTGAGAAGTTTGCCCAAAGCATCCTAGTTTTAATATCGTCTGGTAGTAAAGCAGCCATAATAACCTTGAATTGTCCCTGAGACTTAAGTTAGCTGTAGCTGCCTAGCTACAAGTAGTATCCATATCCAGCACTGAAGAATGAAGTATGAAGCACAGAAATTGTTTGAAAGGACTGCTGATGTGACTAGGCAACACCTGAATTAATCAGATGCCTCATGACATAAGATAACTCATCTGGATGGCCCCAAGAAGTGTCTACATATGAGAAACAGAGTAAGAAGGGAAAAAATACCAAACACACCCAAGTCACAGTTCTGCTAAAACCCCAAATAGAATCTGACACAGTGAGTAATCTTGCCCACCTTTACATCTTTTCTTTGCTATGCACCTTGGCTGCTTCATCTGCTGAAGATATAAATCACGGTTGCCTGGAGGGGCCAAAATTTAGAAGGATGCAACCACAGACCAGGGAGTTGATGACTGACTCTGACATCTGAGAATAGCTCTGAGTAAGCTGCTGCTTTTCTATCAAGAGCAGGATCATTTTTTTCCCCCTCTAGGTATACACATTTCATAGCAACACATTCTGTTGCTATTTAGGATTCACTGGACACTTCGATTACAATTTTTATTTTTCCTGAGATTTATAACCAGGGCTTTTGTTACAATGTCCAGTGCCAGACAAGACTTGACTCATTTTGAGTTTCACTGTGAAAGCAGGACTAGAGCCACATTCACAGAAATTTTTGCAATTCTTTTGGCGACCTTGAGACAATTACTAGGTGATGTTAGAACAATACATAGCTTAAGGTCAAGAGTCAGCAACAACTCTTCAGCTCCAAATTGATTTGGCTTTTTAAAAATCAAAAATAAGGAATCCTCTGCATTCAAAGCAGAATCAGCATTGAGCAGAGGGCTGGATCCAATGATTGAAACCAAAGAAAATGTTTGCATGAAGCCCGGTGAAAATCAAAATAGCTGCATTTTGCACTGCGCTATTTATAATTCTACAATTTTAAATGGTAAGACCAAAAATAGTCATTGCAATATGTCAGCTCAATGTAATTTTTCCTTCCAAGAGACATAAATCAGTCTAATTTTTTTTTTTTTAAAGAGTAGTAAAATAAATAACAAATAGTTTTCCAGATAGTTTTAGAGGGTTTTTGTTACTAAAGCATAAGTCCTTTGTGGCAGGAGTTCCTGGCATCTGAATATGGCCTTTCCTTCATCTGACTTCATTTAGGATATACATCTATCAAGGGACTTTCAGAAATATGTAATGATTTAACAAGGCAGCTAGTTCAAGTGGGGGATAATTAGGCTTTCACCCTCCCCTCCGCTCTGTGCCACTGTTTTTACTCTCTCCATCTCCATTGCACCCTTAGAAGCAGCGGATCAGCAGCCAAGCGTTGCACGCTCCCCACAGCCAGCGATTTCCTCTGAAGCTGCAGTGGATAATCACAACCAGCTGCTAAGGGCTGCTGAGAGCAGGACAAGCTGCACCCTCCTGCCCCGACAGTAACCCTCAGGCTTTGCTCTTTGCAATATGGACACCCCCGAGGAGGCTCCCACAGCCTCATAGTAGAAGTTGGAGAGCAACAATCCCCCCCTGCCACTTTCTGGTACCAAGGGAGATACTAAAAGACCAGGGTATTTCAGCCTCCCTCCTCCTTCTCTCCTTCCCCTAAATCCATTTATTTTAAGAGAAGAAAGCCTCCTTCTGTGGGCCTTGCTCTGTGCACTATTGTGCTGCTCTGAGGCTGCCTGACATGACACACATCACTCTTACCCCTGAGTATGTACCGCAGTATGTGGCTGTGGAACCAATAGTGACAGCAACCAGGAGACGAAGATTCCTTCTGAATGGTATTTGCTGGCTCCCTTGAGCTTCACCTGCAGTGCAGGGCTCTGTCTTTTAAAATGCAGAATCCTTCCTGCCAGTCACCGAAGTTCATGGTAAACCAAGACAGGGTACTGAGGTCTTTGAGACTCGGGGACATCAGGTATATACAGATGGTGCAAATCACCAAACAATGCTTTGCAGTTACATAGCACTAAGATCACAGAACTTAGGTGGTGATGAGCTCTGCCTCTTGAAATCAAGTTTATGCCTAATGAAACCAATAGCAGATACATTGAACATTTTGTTCAAAACAACAGAAAAAACCTGTAACAGAGTTGGGGACAACAAAACTTGTGTTTTCACCCTTACATTGTGTTAGGAATGCAGAATTACAGCATTCAGATAGTAAAATGACTGCATCTGGAGCTGTAGGCTCAACCTGTATTGGCAGGTAGGTACAGCTCATGTGAAAGAACCCCATGCCAAGCAAAATCACCCTGGGTTTTCTCTGAGAGGTTGCTGAGCTTCAGAGAGGGTACAGGAGGGAGCTCTCATGAGGCTTCACAAAAAGAAATTTCTGCAAAAGGAGACTACAAACTGCTCCCTAAACCCACAACATAGATAATCAAGAGCTCCTGGGTAGAGCATGAGTGTCAGCTGTATGTGAATCCTGTCAGGTTCACAGCTTGCACTTTCCCCATGGGCATAAACATGCCTCAAACACTCCAACTTTCACACTGCACTTTTCTACTGCACTACCATTGCCTGCACAGCATGTACGTTGGCCTTTCTCTGCCTCTTATTGCACCACCAGGGAGGCATGGCATCATCCTTGCTTCTCAGGCTATAGTTTTGTGTTATATTGGCTTTGGCACTAAAATAGGCTTAAGAAATTGCCGGCCGCTGTTTGGAGTGGCCACTGTTTATCCCGATTGATCTCACCGATCCCGTTCCAGCTGATCCCATTAACACTGGCAAAAGAGGGCAGGAAGGGGTGGTAAATTGTGGTAAAAGAGGTGAATAAACAGTGAGCAGATGGACAAAGAAGGTCTAGTGGGAGGTGTCCCTGCCCAAGGAAGGGGGATCGGAACCAGATGATCTTTCAGATCCTTTCCAACCCAAACCATTCTATGAAAGTGGTAAACATTAAATCATCTTTGCTGTTGGACAATGTACATGGAAAAAAATGTTCTCCAAGAGCTTGGTTATTGGCAAGTCAGCTTTGCTCCTTTGAAGTCATGCAAAGTGGAATATATGTAATAGAGAGAAGCATTCAAAGTGGCAACCAAAACACCTGGCGTAGGATCTCAATAGTCTTAAACTGAATGCAAAAAAGTTTCACTTTAAGCTAAGGCAACTGAGGGAAGAAAGAAGAATGGAGACATAAGAAATGCACACCCCATTGGAGCACTACGATAGGGAGGGACCATATACATTCTGTAGCAATTAAAAAAACCCCAAACACCAAACCAAAACCAAACAAAACCAGAAAACAAAACAAAACCAAAGCAACAAAATGAACAAAAAAACCCCAAACAAAATCAACACAACCAAAAAAAACCCTAACGAAACCAAACACAACCCAACAAAAAAACAGAACCAAAAAAACCCCACCACAAGCTCAAGTGGTTGAGGTATGCAAAGGTGTACACAAAGAAACACATGTAGAAGAGAACTGGAGAAAGATGTGCTCTCTCTGCCCCACACAACAGCCCAATTCTGACTGCTGGGAAGGTGGCTGCAATTGACGAAAGTCGCACAGGAAGCACAGGGGGAAGCACACGCGAACAACGCCGCTTCAGCAGCACATTACACTCACTGTGACCTGGTGTCAACGTTGAGTAACCGAAGTGGTGAAGTAACAGGAGAGGCCATATAGGCATCAACATATACAGCTGGAGTGACTCCTGCTTTGTTCTGCCTTTCAATTCCTGATAACCTTCTGAAACTTCATTCTTTATTCATCTTCCTTAAGATTAATCCAAATTTAATTCTTCTTCCACCTTCAAAGATGAGGTCACACACCTTAAAAAAATTCTAATCTTAACTTTTCATTCTGAATGTTTTCTTGAGCAAGAATGAGCTCAGCTGACCTTCCCATTTTGGGCAGTTTGCAACTCCCAGTGACAACTACAGGATTTGCGAAAAAGTTTTAGGCTCCTAACTCTGAACAAGCTTAATAGAGGGACCAAAATGTTTAGGCTGTCATACACGTAACATTTTAAAGCACTAACATTTGAGCATGCAAACTGAGAGGGCGTTGTCATGTAATTAGCACTCTGTTGGTGCCAGATTGGTACTTCTCCAATCAAATCACAGAATCGCTGAGATTACCCACTCCAAGCCCGTGGCTCTGAGGTGTGTTCTGTTGGGTTCTGAATATGTCCAAGGGTGGAGACTCCCTTTTCCCAGTGCTTTGTCACAATCACAGTGAAAAAGCCTCTTTTTTAATGTTTAAGTGGAAATTCTTGTGCTTCAATTTGAGCCCATTGCCTCTCATCCAGTCACTGGATGCTACTGACAAGAGTCTGGCTCCAACTTCTTTACATGCTTCCATCAGATGTTTAGGTAATTTATGTAGGGGAAATCATGGTGTAGAAAAAGGTCTACAACCCTAAAACACAAGAGTTCTTCACTTCAGTCTTGGCACTCAAAAATATGCCCCACTCCTATTTTGCCATCAAAATAATCAAAGTTGCAAATTCATCATCTAGCTGTTTCAGCGAGGATTCTGCTTATCTACTTTACTTTTCTCTATGTTCCTCTGCCTGCCCAATAATCACTGGGATTATTTGATATCAGCTAAATTACTTTATGTTTACAAACATACCAACTTGGTTTCAGTTAATAACTTCTCCAGTTTAATTTCTGTGTGTGATACAAGAGTCCTACCTTTAGTCCCTGACTAAAGACAAGCTGCAAAACTCTGAGCAGTCAGCAAACGATCTTTTGATCACTAAGTGAAAGGAAAAAAAAATCATCTCTTAATTTCCTTTTTTTTTAAGCCCAAAACAAATCGGGGAGTTTCTCATTTTTAGCAAAGGAACAAAAGGTAAATTTCTATCAAGATTTATACGTGTACCAGCAAGTCTTTCCAGACTGTCTAGGAAAAATTGTCAACAGTGTTGTATCAGACTTCAAAAAAACAACAAGTATCTTATTTCAACAAATGTGATTTGATTGCTAAATCCAACCTGCATGAAAGAGAAATGCAGTTGCAAGTTTGGGGCCTCTTACCCTTCCCCCAGAAGGCTGACAGTTCAAAGCTTGTAAAAGCTGATGGCGTTTTCAAATCAAACATTTACAAATTTCAAAACGCCCCTCATCTCCAATATCCCCACCTACCCTGCCTCTGGTTATTGCTGGAGAAAATGTCCCAGTGGCAATCACAACAGGGACTTCTGCTCTAAAGCACGATTTCCTTTGTTATGTGCAAATTTGACAGAACCATTCACCACACATTCACCAAAAATTCACTCTTGACTAACTATTCTCCTCTCTTAGGCTTTGCTCTTAGCAAAGTAAAACAGCTATCATAGGTTGGGAAAGCAGAGTAAAAAAAAAATTTTTTTTTTTTTAACCACTCATTTTGCATCATGAGCAGTTACTAACTTGCCCTGAAATCAGTATGTATTAGTGTGGTGTGGAAGAGAGTTTCTGGCTAAAGTTGCAAGCCTAGTAATTAGAGATTATATTGTATTTCTATTTGTACGTCTTGAAAAGATAATAGCCATATTTTTTACAGTTTAACCATTTTTACAAATCAGACAAAAACTGCAATTTCAGGCATGTCAACCATTAAAATGTCACACTCATAAACATCACTCTCAAGAAAATTAATGTAAGATGGAAGTGTTATGTATATAGCAAAAATCCTTACTCGCCTACGGGCCAAAGCAGAGGTGGCGTAAGAGTGCAGACACAGGCTAGGCATGGAGAGCTGTTCCGATTAAGGGACAAAGCATTAAGAAAGAACACAGCTTATTAGAGATGTCAATATCAAAGAGTGACTGGAATTACTTAGAATGGTTCAAGGTAATAAATCTTCAGCAAATGAAATGTACTTAAAAGAAAGGAGAAATTTAGGTCAAATCTCAGGAAAAGATTTCTAATGGTGAAGTACAGAGGGAATGTGGAATATTTTCCTGAAGGAAGCCCCACAAAGCAAATCCCTGCAGACCTTTAAAACTACACTGGAAAAAATACTGAACTATCTATACACAATAAACCTACACCAGGAAAGGGAAAAGCAAGGTGATCTAACTAGGCTTTTCCATCTCTGCTTTGTGTGATTCAGTGGCAATTCCACTGCCTAGTTCTAGTTTCAAATAAAAAAATCCAACAACTGTAAGCATCCCCTGTGGAAGACACATGCTGTAGATTAATTTACAGCTCCACCCCAGCACAGAACACAAATCCACTTCAGAAAGTAAAACAGATCCCATGTTTTAAGTTACTTTTATTTGAATATTCCTCATTATGATAAGGAAACATTAAAAATGTTAACAGTCATAATGTTTGTACTTGTAGGACCAGACATGCTCAACCTGGGTACTCACATTAAAATTTGCAAAATTTGAATGGGAATTGTACAGATATTGTTTAATTGAGGTAGGCTCTGTAGGTGCTGTTATAATGTTGCTCACTGGGAGGAAGTGATAGAATGAGGTTCTGTGAACTTTCAAAGGTAGGCCTTACCTTTGTTACTTTCTGCTTTTGAGCTGATGCTGAAGGAATAAATTAGAAAAAAAAAAAAAAGTGGCATATTTTACACTGAGTCCTCTGAAAATTTTACTCTTTTCACTTAAAATAAGCACTACTTGGTCTTGATCTCAGATTTGTAAAGAGCTGCAGTTATCTGCCCTTCTGAAATCCACAAAGACACATGCTGTTCTTTGAAAGCTCTTGTAGCAAGGATTGGGCCACCAGTCCCTCTAAAATTTACAGAATAGATGAATTACATAAATGATACTAAAAGTGACCAAGGGTTGTAGGACTGGATTGAGATATATTAACAAAACCCATGCACAGAGTGCACTGGCATTACTGTTTCAGTTTGTGTGAGGAGTGTGCTTTGGAAGAGATTTCTCCTGATTGTTTCATCCTGGCTAGGTCACGCCACTGGAGGGGTTGGAAGCCGGATTACTTACAAATGAAGCTCAACTGGAAAATGTTTTCCAGCCATAATTGGACATGCAGCCCACTGCTCTGGACCAGAGCTAGCCCAGAGCAAAACATCCTGAAAAGCATAAAACGTGGTCCTCAGTACTATGTGCAGATCCACTCCCACTGCATCACACTACTGGATAATGCAGACAGAGCCATAGCCCCTCTCACAGTCCCCTTTTCAAAACCAGTGGTCTGACTAATAAGACCGTTAGAAAACTTCTGGAGAACCTGGAGCAATGCGGTGCACACTAGAAGTTTGCCTCATCAGTGACGACTCGTCCACCGCGGGCAGCCCGGAGCTGAGTGCCGTGCCCGCGCCCTACCCCGCTACCGAAAACCCAAAGTACACGCCTCCTGTGCCAAATGGACGCGGCATCGCGAAGCGCTTTAAACCTCCCCCCTAAACACAAGAAGAAATAAAACTCGAGCACACCCCCGCTCGCCGAGAGCCGCATCGAATCTGCGGAGCGGATACCGCCGGAGCGGGGCGCGCTCCCGGCATCGCCGCGGAACCTCCGGCCGCCCGCCCGGCTCGGGCCGGCAAGGAGCCCCTTCATCCTTTAATCGAACAAACATGGGCCTGCAGCCGCGGGGGAGGGATTTCTAGGAGAAAGGTGCGGGTAAAGGTGGTTGATATTTCGTATCCCGGCTTTGGAAACTTGCGAGCTTGTGCTTGGAGCAGTGAACTCCAGCGCACTCGCAGCCATCACCCACCTGCCGGACACTCTCGGGGTACGCTGCCAATGCATTAAAGACACGATCCCCGGAACAGAAAGCAGCGCACCGGTGTTGCCAGGAAAATTCCCTGCCACAGATTCTATTTTCTTTACAGGCAAGACCAGCCCTGGGAGCTCAAGTACCAGATCTGGACAATCACCACCTAACATCTCTCCTGTAGCTTCAGCCTGAGAAAGGGTCTCTACTTGAAAATGCGCCCTTTTTAAGAGCTATAAAATGTTCTTCACATTCCATTCCTGCCCCCACCGCCAGCTCCCTATCCCCAGCCAGCAGAGGAGATGCTTGCTCTGCTTGCTGCTGCCCTCCGCTCCCGCCGGAGCCCAAGCCGGCTGCCCGCACCCCCGGGGGCCCCACACACCCCAGAATCGCCCCCTCCCTGCACAAAGCTGCGGCTACCGCGGTGCCCGCGCCGTGCACCGCCCCCAGCGCTGGCAGACCCCGCCTGCAGCAGCAGCAGCAGGAGGAGCGCGGCGGGCTCATCCTGCCAGACCGGAGCTGTCACTGGCAGGTCCAGGGTTGCTCCCGATCTTGCGCGGAGGGGGCGGGCCCGGCCGCCTCCGCCTCCTTCACCGGCTGCTCTTCCTCCTCCCCGGGCTCCGTCAGCCGCCCAGCGGCCGAGCGGCGGCGCGGGGCAGGCGGGCACCGCCTCCCGCAGGCAGCCCCACCACCTAGGGGCCGGGCGGCCGCACTGCGCCGAGGCTCGGCCCGGCGCTATCCCGGCTGCCTCCTGCCCTGGGTGAACTGGGGTGGCGCGGGGGGAGCCCCGGCAGGAGGGGGAGCGGCTCGGACGGATGGGCAGAGAGAGGACCGCTCGGGCAGCAACCGAATCCAGAATTTTAAAAGTGTTCAAGGTTGAGGACTTAACCGAATCCCTTAAGAGGTTATTCCAAGGGCTGATTGTTCTTATGAAAAGTGTTCTCCTATCTAATCAGAATCTCTCCCGTAGTAACTTGTACCCATTAGCTCTCATTCAGGTTAAACTTCATAAAAAATAAAACATTTTGAAGACAAAGTGAAAGTGCAGAAGAGAAATGGAAAAACAAGTAAAACACAACACCTGTTGATCTCCCATCAGATGCTGCAGATTGTCCTGTTCCAGTTCAGAACAATAGAATTCAAACATGAAATGCTGCCACACATGACCCTGACAATCACAGCACTGTCACATGAAAGGAGATTGAAAAGTCTTGGCTTGGATTGGCCTCTTAGTTTTACATTCCTGTTACCTCTATCTATGCAGCTTAGAAAAGATGAGGCAGCCCCGTTCCGAACCAGCAAACCAAGTGCCTTTTCAGTGCTCTCCCCGGTGAAGAAGCACAAAGCAAAAATAAGACTTGGAGAGCTCCTACTCACACATATGACAAACACAAGCTGGGCACACACAGACCAGGCTGGAAGGCTCTAGTGCTGGGGTAGCCTTTCTGCAGAGAAACAGACCTCCAGTGCCAGACAAGCAATACCCATCAGTAGTCTCAACATATGGGGGGGGAAGGCAAACATCATACTGGTGTGTAGTGGGAAACTGCTCTGAAAGAGAAGCCAAGTAATTCTTCTGCTTTACTCAGTACTATTGAGGCATTGGCCACAAGTGCAGCACCTTGGAATGTCGTTGATAACTGGAGAGAGCAGCAGAGAGCACAGAGAAGAATCAGAGGGTTAGAAACACAACCTTCAATGAAAGATCAAAAGAAATACAATTGTTTAATCTCCAGCTGGGAAGACTGAGGAGGAGTACAGTCACAGTTTTCAAAGGCAAGGATTAATTTGTTCTCGATGCCCATCATGAACAAGAAGTAATGGATTTAAATTGCAGCAAACTTTTTTAATGATAAGCACAGCGAGCCATTGAAACACACTGCCTGAAGGGGTTGTGGTGTATTTGTCACTAGAGAGCAAATTAAACATATTTCAATACAGACAGAAACAGAAGGGAACTCTTAATGGGGGGGAACTTTGTTGGAGATCCCTTCCATTTTTGCTATTATGAGAGAAAAAAATATGCTTTTTTGCTTCAAACACAATCAGGATTCAAAAGGGGGGATGGATTTATTTTTTTTTACTGGCTTACTACATGAATTGAGAAGCTGCAAGTATTTGTGTACCTTAGCTCCCCATCACTTTCTTTTGCTACAGGCCTTTGTAAACAGGTGCTCTCCAGTCACAGGATTATGGTCTGAAGTTGCAGCAGGGGAGGTTTAGATTGGATATTAGGAAGAAATTCTTTACAGAAAGAGTGGTGAGGCACTGGAACAGCCTTCCCAGGGAGGTGGTTGAGTCACCATCCCTGGAGATCTTTAAGAAACAGGTAGACCTGGTGCTTCAGGACACGCTCTAGTGGCAGGCATGTAGGTGGTTATTTTGTGGTTTTGAAGTTGTGTTTGATCACGGTATTGAGGTGATTTTTTTGTTAGGGGTAGGGATGGACTGTGATGTAGGAGGTCCTTTCCAACAAGGAATATTCTGTGATTGTGATCAATAAAGCAGAGGTAGCAATACACAATTTGAGAATACTGTGAGACTGTGATACACCTCGTGGATGCTGGGAAAGGAGGTGGTGTACAAATGTAACATTTCCAGACCACCAGGTTTTTTTTCTGTACTTGCACTGCTTTAAATACTGTAATTTGGTTTCCTTTCTTCTCAAAGATTTCATAGGCTAAGTACACTGTGATCTCCACTGGTAACAGAAGCACAGCTCTTCCCAAAGAGGAACAAAACAGAGTGCATGTAGCTTAATAGAACATTGAAGCTGAGAAATGCCTCTAAGTTAAACCCCCCCCCAAACCCTACCATTACATTTCATACTACTCCAAGTTTCTTTTCTCATGCAAATCTCACCAGAAAAAAATTCTCATTCAGACACAGCAATCCTTTCTGCTCACTTCTGCATCTCGAAAGGTCTCCTAAAATAAAAACCACGCTACCTCCCCAAACCAATGTGACCACATACAGCCAACACTAGCAGTGAATGTTTAGAAGACTTCTCCAACTGAAGCAGAGCTGAAGTACCTCATTATTACCCTTACAAAATGCCAACAATGGCTTATATACATTAGAACTCTAAAACATTCTTTGTTGTTCATAAGGTTTATATTTAAAGAAAAACAATTCAGGTAAATATGGGATACTGTCTAATCCACAGAGATAATGGCAGTTCAGATCCACTAAAAAAGTTGATCCCAAATTAAAATAATTTTTAAAAGTCTTAGTCAGACACTACTTTTTAATCATCTTGTCACAAACACTTCCTTTCTGCAGATTTCTGCAACAATACCCAAAATAAACCCTGCCCCTTCTTGCCATGCCCCTGTCCTGCTCTCCTGTCAGCTTGCCAGTCATGGCAAGATGGAAATATGGCTGTGGTACACACCAGTGCAAGGCCTATCAAAACACACTGGAAAGCCCTCCTTTGACCCTCAGCAGGAGCTTAATCTTCACCCCTGCTGCTTGCACTGTAAGACAGTATTTTCAAGTCCAGTTCCGATATGTATTTTTCCTAAGCACATGTACACACATCACTTACTAAAAGTGACTAGGATTATTTACACATACCTTTTTCCTCGTGTGTGCATCTACATTTAAATGTTTGAGAACACAATCCCGGAAAAGTAATTTGAAAAATAATTTCCTTTTAGCATACCAGCTGACGAGATGATTAAGTCACTAATACTTTATAAGTTCTCTAGCTCTCAAGAGACCTCTCACATTCGGTATTATTTGTAGAGATGCCAAATCCCTAATTCCTATCTAGCTTAAGTCAAAACCCATTGCAATCAGCTCACTCTTAAAAAAGAAATATTATTACAAAGACATCGCATCAGAACTATTGCTACATTCCATTGCTCTTTTTTCTACAGAACTGCTTTAGAATTGATTACTTCTCATTTATTAAAACTGAAGACAAGTATCACCAGCTACATTTAAAAGCGTATTTGTATTATTTTAATAACTTGATTTCTACAGAGTAGTTGGATTACTTTGCTCTATACCGGTATATTTAAAGACATAGGGAAGAGTTCTGCAAAGATGGGATCACCAATCAAATGCCTATACCATAAAGGAAGTCAAGGAAAATCAGACACTTAACCCTCACTTGTGCTTATCAAAAACCTCCTTTGCAAGATGTATCATATGGCTTTTTCTATTAAAAAACAAATAAAATCACAATGGTGAGCATAAGTTGAGGAGCAAGGTAATCCAACGTATTATCGATAGTGCTGCTCAGTACTTAGTAGTATACATTATTTTCCACCTTTATTTTCTGCAACTCTTAAGATCAAGATCTCACCGTCACTGCCATCTCTCTCCTGTATCTGGGGAAATGCTTCAACCTTCTGCAAAACCTTTCAGTGACAAAATTTGTGAAAGTCAGTTCACCTTGACGTCTGTCAACTTACTGTTCAATAATATTATTTTGGTGTGCAAAGCCATTTGCATCGATTGTCCTTCACTGGTAACAGTTCAGAGACTGATATTTTCTGGCTAGCTGACACCACTTAACAGTACAATTCAACAGTAAAGCAAATGTGTAAGTCTACCAAAACTTATAAATTGTAATCAAAGTTCTCAAAGTCCAAACATACCAAGTGGAGTTAGGAAACACAGCTTCTTGAATCCTCTAGAGAGGTCAAGAGTAAGGCAAACCCAATTGTTTTGAAAAAGGACCTTGTTTGGGGATAGAGTCACATCTAAGATCCGGAGTAGGGAAGGAAACAGATACCAACTATCCTGACAAGGAGAATGAATCAAGAAGGGAAGTTAAAGATGAGCAAGGAACTGATTTATTAAGGTAACTGCAAGAGACGAAGAAACAGTGGACCTGCAAACCAGAGAGCAGAGTTGAGTTTAGGCGTGATGAGATGCTAGACTATCCAGGAGAGCTGGTCTGATGTACTAGGACCAAGAACTAATCAAAGGGGAAGAAGGAGCCAGGATTGTACAAAATTTCTACAGAAAAGAGATGGCATCCAAGAGCAGTAGGTATTGGGAAGTGGTCAGAGTGAGTATACAATCAGTCACTGCAAAAGAGCCAGATAAGTGAGGAGTCATGAAGATAGGCGCTAGAATTGACTGGCCACAGACTGCAACAGGAAGCCTGAAGGGATTAAATAAGGAAGAAAAACTGGAGTAAGAGAACCAGAATGGAACAAGGACAGAGAAGAACAGGAGGACTAGGAAGCTGAAGGCTGGTTAAGACAGAGTATAAAGGATCACAGTTGTGCTTTTGATAGGAACTGTCATGGCAAAGCCTGGAGCAGCCCCTGTCATACCTGAATCCTGACTGTCTGTGGAACCCACTCCCAAAGCCCTTTTTCAGTATCTGTGGAGAACATGCACCATTACATCTCTTGCAAAGACTTGTATTTGTTAAGTTACAAAAGTGCAGATCTGTACAGATGCCCGTATGGCACTATGACAGAAGAGCCCCTCCAAAGACCGCAGTAAGTTCTGCCAAACTATGTATTCAAATGTTAGCAAACAGCAGAACTACCATTACCATGCAGCCTTTGTGTGTGTGTGTTATGACACTAATTATATGATCATGGGCTAATTTTCCACAATGCCCTTTCTTAGAGAGGCTCTGATGACAGTTGTACAGCACAAAAACCTATTCTCATTTCCATTCTGCTTCATTTGTTGCTGGAAAATATCAAGTGGACACTTTTTAGGAAGATAGAGGACCATAATCACAGTTAAGATACCTGGAGGATACCCTGGTAAAATATATGCTACTTTTATCCCTGCCCCAAGTTCTCCATGTAATTCTAGTTCCAGTTGCCTGTGAACAATTTTGCAGACACCCCGTATTCGTAGTTCTGGTGTAGCCAGTAGGTCTTGTGCCTTCAAGGTACCAAAGTGCTATATACTCTAAAAACTCAGATCTTTAAATCAGATACTTGTAATATTTTCATGTCTGACTTTGTCCTCCTTAAAACAGTATCAAGGCTTTTTTTCTGCACATGGGAATCTTGCACAGCAGCTGCTACTGATAAGCACCCCCTCTAATATTCTCTAAGATACTCAGTCACATTATGGACTCCCACCTGTAGGGAAGGTCTCAGGCCACACACTGAACAAATAAATAGGGAAAAAACCTGCCAGATAGAAACTTATTTCCATTTAACACCATCCACACTAGACACTGAGACAAACAGGGGAAAAAACCCACAAGCCAGCAGAATATTCCAATGCCGTACCACAATAGAAAATAGAAAAAGGAGAAATTGTTGAAGTGTTAGTTACAGTGCTCCTCAATTTTGAATACTCGGCTTGCAGTCACAAGAGTTATTCCAAGGCAGTTGAGTGCGGATAGAGCTTATGGACACAAATGTATAAAAAAATTATTCTGAGTGTCAACAGAAACAGTATACTCAATATAGTGATTTTAAATATATTTTTAAAAATAATTAGTGTCCTTACATCTTTATATTTTATTATGAAAAATACTTTTATTTTGAACAACTAAATGTTGGATTTATTAATGCTATTTACTAAATATTCATCATTCTCAAAGCATTTTCAATTCCAAAGCAGCCAATTGTTTTATTTGTCAGCTATACACATTAAAGCAACAAGACCCTCCTCAAAAAGGGTTCTTAATCCTCATCAAGTTGAAGAGCTGTCAGTAAATAGCATGCAAAAGACAAGGCTTTTGATAATAGAATATGTAACAGAGGTTCAAATCCTATTGTCCCAAACATGGTCACAAGAGAAGATATTCTGTCCAATTAGTGAAAGATGAAGATGTCAGGAAGCACGAGGATGTAACAGTACAAGCACACACAAAAACAGGGCCATGTTTTAAGTGAGACTGTGGGATTTTAGCCAAGATGCATGCCTATCCATCCTGATTTTACTGAATTCCTCTCGTAGAAATGCTGTCTGTACTTCTGATGCTACAAACACTCAGATCCAACAAAGTTAAAGAGAATGATGGAAGCTAGAGGATAGCTAATGAACTAACAGAAGCTGTTTTTCAATAGACCAAGATATCACCATTTAAGAAAGTTAACTCTGTCTTTTCATCTACTTGCTATAACTTTTTCAGTAGTGTAAGCAATACTGTTTATAGCATTCTATGAACAGCTTCTTTTCAATTTAGATATAGGTATTTTAATACATCAGAACAGCTACAGAGAAGCCTGCAAAAAGTCCATCCAGCCCAGTATGCTCTGTCTCCAACAGCAACCAATAGAGTAGGCATAGGAAAGAGTATCACTGTGTACTTGCCACATCCATAAACTGTTAGCAGCTCAGGGATTTCCTTGAGCCAAAGTTAAAGGCTTAATAGGTCTCAGTCTTTTGTGCTTTGAAAATGCATCCAGTTACTTTTATGCAAACACTAACCTTCCTGTCATACTTTCTGAAGAATACAGTATGATAATGCAAAATAAATTGGGCATTGTTTCATGCCAAGTTTCAAGATTAGCTGTGAAGCAGAACAGATGAACTTTCGAAGCAGAATTAGATAAGCTACTTAATTAAATGAGTTCAGATTCCTTAGGAAAGCTACTGGGGTTGTTGGGAAAAAAAATAAAGAATTTGCAATAGTAGAAGTAGACATGTACAGTGTCAACTCAATGATAGAACTAGAAGGAAAGGTGAAAAAGAATATTTCCCTTATCATAACAGAAAAATCCATCCAGAATTAGTAAATTATGATTAAATTCAGAAAATGACAGAAAGGTCAATAACTTTGGATAGAAAGCAGATTAAAAAAAATGCAAAATCAGCTCTCACTTCCGAGAAAGTTAAAAGCTTCCAGTGTAAATAGAACAGCTGTAATCCCCACCACCCACCTCAGGACAAATTATTGAGTTTAGACAAAACAAGGAGGTCTTGAGGGTGCATGATTTTATAATGTCTGCACAAAACCAGAAATGAGAACTATAGGTCCTTTTTAATACATCAAGGCTATTGCCTACATTCTGTAGTAGCATAGGCTAAGGAACACCCTTGTAAAATGAAAGCTTTGGCACTAAGAATCTGACAGCTACCTTGTATGCATTTCAGAGCGCTTTTACCTTGGAGTAGCTATGTAGAGAGCCTTGCAGAAGGCATTACATTCAGAGTGGTCTTGAGCAAGCCATGTCTGCTCTTTTGGGCTGTGTCCTCCAGGTCTGCAAAGCCTGTACGTTAGCATGAGCAGCCTCGGTAATGGTGGTGTGCCCTATGCCAGCTTGTGCTGTGCACTGTTGGATGCTATAACAGGGATAACATTCCAGCCTGTCAGGAGAAGATATTCTCATTAGTCCACCATATAAAAGGCACCACAGCATAGGCGGGGAGAGAAACCTCTCCAGACAGAATCTGTACAGTGTGCCATGGCAAAAATCCATCCAAGGTCCCTTCAGATGCACAAATGCAGGGTTCCCAGCATCTGAAGGGCAGAAGATCAACTCGCTCTCTAGATTCTTCTTTTTATTCTGCCTTATGAAAACAGCTATTTTATCAAACCATTTGTTAATCAGGCTTTCCTTACTTGACAGCCATAAAATCCTGCACTGTCTTTGTCTCTCCCTGGCCTGTGAAGAAGAGTAGCACTGGTCAGTTCTATAGACTGAATGCCCACTAGTGTTTGGAGTGTATTTAAGTGTGGTCTTAGAGCTCAACTGATTTAACTTCATCCTAGAGAAAATCAGATTGTACACTTAGAGCAATCAGCATTTTGAACAAAAATCCCAGCAAGGGCTGGGTGCATGTGTGAGCACTGCATTCATGATCTGACCAACACAAATGTAAAAGCACCCATCATTTCACATTAGCAAGCAGATTGTGTTTTATGCACAAGTGCTAAGGACTAAGTTCTGAGGAAGAAATGGAAAACGGGATGGGGAATATAGAAGTGAAAGGGGAAAAGTGGCTTCATTTTTTGAAGCGTGTTTCAAGATTAAAATAAGGTAGTTCATAAGAGAACCCTCAATCCTCAATGGAAGTAAATGTATGATAAATAAGAACTCAAAAGTCACTTTCTTGGAGAAAACCAATTGTTTTGACTAAGAGTTATATTACAAAAAACATAGGATGAATTCTGTTTTAACTTATACCAACATCTATTCATACATACAACTTCCCTGGAAACCCATCTCCTCAACATTCTCCAAGTAATTTTCTCCAGAGAAGTTAGATTACAATATTTGTGCTGCTGTTAGCCACTGAAAATTTTGAGCATGAAATACTCTTCTCTTGTGATTAAAATAATTCTGTAGGAATCTCATTGTTGCTGAAGCTAAATTTCAGTTTCCATTTTAGAATATTTTAAGACATAAACATTATTCTGAGTTAAAGGACAACACATGCACTATCCAGTCATTTCAAGCCCTACTACTGCAGGTAAGGTTTGGCGCTCGGAGGCAGATACCACTGTCTCCAATGAATGAATGCTTTTGACCACAAACTGGTTTTACCATTTAGTTAACTGAGCTCCATGAATACACTTGGCTCTCTACAAGCAGCAGTCTGATGTCACAGCTCAGAGTCCCAAAGCTTTAACATTAAAAAAAAGAAAAAAGGGGCTGATACTGAATTTGCATAACCTGTATGTAATGTACGCAGTTTAGAGAATGGACCGTATAGAGAAGTTCAACAGCTGTCTGTAGTATAACATTCAAAACAGGAAGCACCTATACTTCTAATCATAGTAAAGTTTCTAGTAAGTCTCTGAAGCTACTTCCCTGATGTGTCTGGAAGGACTCCCTCTTCAGAAAGGGTGTGGCCACATGTAGCTCTGCAGCAAAAAGGAACAGGGAATATGGTAAAAACAGTGGAGACTTTCAGACCAGATTAAAGTATCTTTTTGTGGAAATTGAAGGATAGGGAAGATGAGACTAATTCCTCCAACAATATGAAGCTCAGTTCAGGTAAATGAATGTAGGGGCACGTAGTGAGGCAGAGCAGTAACAAAAGCCACAGGCAGCAGCCAGTTGTCAAGGTGAGTCTTTGCAAAAAGACTTATGTGATTTAATTCACTAAAAGTGAGAGGGAAGGGAAAAAATTGCGCATGAAGGGAATTTAAAATGCCTGAATGGCAGGAACAGGTATTGAGTTGTTAACAACAACAAAAAACATTTACAGAACTGTCAGTAAAATAATTTCCATCCACTCAATCATAACCCAAATGCTTTCTTCCTTAACCTAAATATTCATGGTCTTGAAAGAAATGTGAAAAAGCTCAGAAGACAACAAAAGTGAAATAATCAACAATTAGAAAGTTTTCATACACAGAGCATTGCTTTAATTGTTGAAGGGTAATAAAATTTAATAGATTTTTTTTTTTAGCTTATGAAACTCTGTAAAGATGATGTAAGAAGACTTTATGAATGTTTTTGAAGGAAGAGGTACCATCTGGTTTTGACTTTCTATCTCAAGAAGTTAAGTGGCTAGAAAATGGACAGTGTACAGGAAATTCTTCATTATATAATAAATTGTTAACACGGGTTTCAGTTATTTGTGAAGAGTGAACTGTCTGGGGAGACCTTTTCATGCAAGAACTTCACAGATTGTCTTTAAAGTAAACTGATGTATAGGCAGAAGAGAAGTTAAAAGGAACAGCCAAACTAACAATTGAATCTTTTCACAATCCTGGGATAAATCCTGAAAACACTCACTCGCCAAACTTATACCAGGTTGCACTTGTTAAGTGATGGCATTAGTTAACTTCAAGATTACTGTAAATTCAGAAAAATAAACCAGAGGCAGCTGGTTATTACAAACATTGTTGCCCATTTGCCCTCAGCCAAAATGCAGCATACTGCTCACAGGGCCACTGCAAGAGCAATGTGATGATCAAAGTTAAAGATTCTTTTGTCAAGATAGAGATTTCTCTGCTACAAGTCCATGTATAAACTTATGATTCTCTGAACGTACTAGGAACAAAAAGCAGTGGTTCAGAAATCCTAGTCTGCTTTTTAATCAATCCTGTGCTCTAACGAGCTGTCTCTCTTGCCACTCAACCCACACTTCGTTGTTTTCTCACTTTCTGCTTCTGAAATACAGCTGCTGACATCTCTAGTTCAGTGCCTTGGGTCCTACATGAGCAATCACCAACAGGCAAATCTCTCCTCTCCTGTCCTGGCTTTTCCACTGTTGTTCACCACAAAGACCATGCTACCACAGCTAACAGCATCTAGTGTTTCACTTCTTTTACTGCTAAAAAGAACTCATTCCACAAGGCCCAAGCAAAACATGGTTTGCAAGCCCAATAATTTAATCTGTGACTGTCCGGGATCGGAGAGTCTCTGGCTGGGTGCCAAATGTTGGTTCTGAGAGTGACTTTGTCCAGTAAGAAAGAAAAAAAAATGAAGGAATTCAACAAGTGACTTAAGGAATGATTTACCTAATTTTTATCAGAACCTTTTAGTCACAAATACTCAAATTGATTTTCATCTTGTCCAAGTCACTCTAGAGCTTTTGGTTATTTTTCCCTTCTCTCCCAATTTTCTTTCAGCACATCAGAAAGGGGGTTGCTAGCTCATCCCCAATGTGCAGTGTCCAGATTAGAATATGAACATTGTTCTAATTCATTTCTAGAAACTAAAATTGCAAATCGTACACTATTCTAGTGTCATGGAAGCTTTTAACAGCACTAGAGACTGATTCTAGTCTCTGTGTTTCTGCTTCCAGGGGACTACGATATGTCCACTTCTGACAAGTAAGGAGGAAAAATGACAACCATACTTTTATCAGCAGCTCCATTTTTTCACTATACAGCCACTTCCCTGCTCTCCTGAATGGAAAGAGAACAACCAAGCCATTGCAACATTGTCTACAGACACCAACAGCATGATTTTGCTTATGCCTACATTTAAGCGCAGCAGCAACATCACAATACAAATCTCATAGTTATGAGACAAGTCCTGCGTACTCCTGAATCCAAAGTCCCCATCGCAGTGATGCACTTCATCTCCTGCCTAAAAACTTTCTTTCACACAGTTACTGGTGGGAAACTTCTGTAGGTTTAATCACTGCTGTAAATTTCAGCTAGTGCAAGTAATTTCTCCCCACAGAGTTTAGATCTCTCCTGTAGCAAGCTAGAAACATCATTTGTGTCCTGTGTCAACTGGGAAGTTCTAAAAGTGAAATCCAACATCAAAAGGACTCTGAAACATGGATGAGCTGAAAGAGCCACAAACTCCCTTTTCAGGTTCTGAAAAAATGTTAAATCATGCTGCTGACTTCTGGAATGGTTTTCCTTTTTCATCCAGCCTATGCAGTAGTTTTGAAATATGAGTAAGCTTACAGATAAACCTTCTGTAATGGGAATGGAGTCCTTTAAAAATCTGCAGATCTGTGAATTTTGGGGGAGTTTGATAGTTCTGAAGAATTTCCACTCTCCTGACCTCCCCCTGCCCCCAAGTTAATTCCTGTCTCAATGGTCATGCTTAAGGTAGCTTCTCTCTCTACAGAACTGCCATTTCTTTTGCTTTAATTACACATCAGTAGCCTTCAGGTTATTCTAAATCACATATGAGAATATTGATTCCTCTACAGAGGCGTGGTAAGCACAAAGATCTCTTCTAGGTGTAAGAAAACTCTTTTCCAACTCTCTGTGAAGCTCTGAGGCTTGTCCCAAGCAAAAAAACACCCTTCATATTGCCACAGGCCATATCCTGCTGTGAAACAATCTATTTCCTCATGTTTTAAAATTATTTGATTTTCAAATGGTCCACAGACAATCCAACGCTGATATTTTTTCCCAAGCATGCACAAGACCCACAAAGTGGCCAACAGTGCAGTTAGATCATTCTGACAGATTTCCCCAGTGAGAGGAAAAGCTTCTGCCCTCTTTGAAACTCCTTGATTAGGCAGACCCTACTCCCCACACCCATTTTGTGCAGGATCAGTGTAACAGAAGTGGTGTCTGTGTTAGACTGGGGAAAAACATTCCACCTCTTAAGCAGAAGGTCTCGAGCCATTCTGTTCCACCTCACTTAAACACAGAGCATAGTGCTGAAATACTAACCAGAATCTCGACTAACGCCTCGTGCATTTTCCCCTCAGCTGGTCCTAGCTCTGCTATAGCTCACCCTGGGAAGCCAACCATCGCAGTTATTTCTGGCAGGGCAGGAATATTCAGCAACTGAATGTGGTCACATTGGTGTTCAGAGCCACACAAGCTTCAGCAGGTACAATTCCTTCAGGATTTTTCTTTAAAAAGAAATCTCTCTCGCTCTGAAGTTAGTTTTACCTGTAAGATCAGGTAAAAGCCTCCTACCCTAGCAATCAAAATATCTACCATGGGAAACCCTGTGTATTTAAGAATTCTCCTCCTCCCCTTCTTTCCTCCATCCCCCTATTACCAACAACTTTCTGCTTCACTGCATGAAGCAGAAATGCATTTTTTCACATGACCTCAATTTCCCAGTTTAAAGAAGAAATTTCCCTATTGGTACTATTTTCAAAACTGCCAAGTAGGAGATTAAAACCCGTTTCCTCCTTTCCCTGCAGCGGTACTGACAGGGGTTACAGCAATGTAATGCCATCTCCCATGGCAGCAGCTCCTGCCTCAGCTGGATCCAGCCCTTCTGGAGTGGCACGGCCATCCCAATGCTGACCTCAGCCAGGGACAGCTCAAGTACCATGCTTTACAAGCTGCACTCAGCAAGTGATACTTTAACTCCCACTCTCCTATGTATGAGAAGATGCTCCCTGAAGGAGATGTATGAGCTTTGGGCCTGATCCCAGGAGACACAGAGCTGATCATATAAATGCCTAGAGCAAAGGAGATTCTCATCACTTTGTTAAATCAGATACAGAGTAGTAAAATATTTCATTCCAAGTGCATTTTCATACACAAATACATGCTCTACTCTTCAGCCCTTTTAGGAATTTCTCTAATGTTGTATTTTAGTTCTCATATTCTTAGAGTTTTCCTTATTTTCATATAAAGATGTTAAGAAACCTGGCTCTGGAGAGGGTATTATTCTTTTTTTTCCAAATTTAAAGAACTAAACTGTTCAGTAAATTTAGCACTTCATATTCCAAAATTACAAGGATAACTGAAGTTACATCATGTGAATTATCAAGTGATAATGTCTTTAGTTCTGCCCCAATCAGAAGTGTAACTGTTTAAGGCTTGTAATAATCATGTTCAAACATATTCAGATTATAATTACTTTTCTTCTGATAATGATAGCCCGTCTGATTGGATGATTACCTATTTGACTTTGATAAGTCTCGAAGGTCAAAGAAGATAATTACAGACATCTGTTTTCTAAGAAAAATAAACTCTTGGAAAATAATATTTAAAGTGACATCTGCAAATAAGCATTTTACACAGAAGCATGCTGCTCATGTGAGAGTCAGAGGCAGACAAATAAAAAAAAAATCACAAAATCCAAGTGCAAAGTTACCGAGTTAGCACATTTCATTTTAAGTGTGCAAGCTTTCTTTCACTGCTTACATAACCATAAAATCACTTCGGTCTGATCAGAATGTATTTGATTAGCCATTACAAATTAAAAGTGAAATAAAAATAATGCATATTCTGTGCACATTTAGACCATTCCCATAGGCATCATTTATTTGAAAAAGAAAATGGACTGTTTAAAGAGAAGAGGGTACCAGGTTATGTACCCCACCCGTGGCTATTTCTAAGGAAAAAGAGGACTATTATTCACAGAAAATAAGCCAACGTATTTCGGTGTCCTAGCACAGTGATCAGAACAAAGTCGCTTTGTGTTGAGCTGTCATGCTCTCCAGTGGCCAAAGGTGCACTAATAAGCAGTAGCAAAGCTGTGGACTATTGAACCATTAATAACCAGCAAACAAACAAATCTAGAGCAAAAGTCATATTCATTTGTCTCTGGAAGAAGCAGGAAAAGACAGATTTTCTATAAAGCAAGTGATGATCACTTAGATGCTTTTCCTTTGCCTTGTACCCTCTACAGCACATTTCTTTTCAAGAAAGAGAGCACAAAAATGCTGTCAAACCAAAATTCTCCACTCAAACTAATAACAACTTCATTCCAAATTTCTTGTGCATCAACAAAACCTTGTAGTTTAAATACCTTTTATCCTTAGCAGGTACTCACACACTGTAATAGAACTTTCCACACTGCTCTCCTTGCTCATCTACCTCCAGATGGCTTTTTTCTTTTTTTTTGTTTTGGTCAGGTTTTTGTGTGTGTGTGTTTGTGGGTTTTCGTGTTTGGTTGGTTTTTATTTTTTTGTTTGTTCCGTTTTTAAAGGTAAACAATTATACTTAAGAACTTTCTGGATTCTCCCCAGTGATGAAGACCTAATTTGATGAAGACTGAATTTATGTAGTTCAACAAAAAACATAATTCACCATAACCTCCTAAAGCCAACAGCTGACAAGACACCCATTCTCCTCCTGTTCTTTGTAATATGAAGCCACAATAAGATCAGCTTTAATATAATTACTTCACATATTCTGTTTGATTGGTACACACAATCATCCACTCATGTCAATCTGTAACCTTTCCAGTTTTGTGAAACTTCACCTTGAGGTAGAATTCCTAAAATCTTCTGCTTAGAATATGACTAGTAAAAAGAAATCAAGATAACATTCCTTATCTGCCAAACTAGTCTCCAGAGGTAGGCTGAAATCAAGTTAGACTTGCTGTATCTTGAACAGTGCAGCTGTAGTTGGGTTGCATGACTGCAAGATTATGATCTTGTAAAGTCAGAGAAGCATCCATTCTAAAAGAGATCACACTGAAAAAGGAAAAAGACTATGCAACAAAATGAGGAAGAACACAAATTCTTGGATGGTGAAAACGCGTTGATGAGCACTGTGTCTTACTCAGGAGGGAACTCAGAAGATAATTAGGAAAGTCACCAGCATCATTCAGGATGAAGGCAGCTGGCCCACATCTTTATGAAAGCAGCTAGACAGGTTTCTGGTTTGTATTTTGAAATATTAAAATCAAAAGATCAGGGCCCTGAAAATTTATAATCTATTCCCCAAAATAACCACCACACAGTTAAATTTAATTTTAAAGCACAAAAAAGCTCAATCTGAAGATGAAACAATTGGGCAACTAGGTGGGTTTTTTTCTACATTTCTTTAAAATCTCAAGATCTGAAAATCCTGACAGGCACACAATAATGGACAGATCCTTTTCAGGTTAAATTTGACTTAAAGTATTGTGCTATGGCCTCCAATAATAAAATAGACACCTGTCTCTTAAAACAGTTTAACTATTGTCAAGGAAATGAGATGCTGAAGAGAAGTGTACTTTAACTTTGTTAATATATGATAATAAAAACTTAAATATTATTTTGATTTTTTTTTTAATGAATGCAAGTATTTGATAAGTACTGAAATGGGAAAAGCAACCAAACACTAAATGAGGAGACGAGTACCAGGACAGATTAACCCCAATTAAAATTGGTATTGTATAAACATATAATAACAAACATTTCTCCAGAGAGGGACTAACACTAACTCGATGAGATGAAGAAACAATAGGATAAAAGATATTTCCAACTTAGAGAAAGGGAAAAGAGCACAAGAGCCCTTAATGACCTTGGCCAATCTTATACTAGAGACTCCTATCAGTGTATCGGACTTCGAGCTGGCCTGTCACCTCAGAGGGGAATGCAGTTATTTTGTAATCAAGCTACATTTTTAGAGCATAGACCAGGCAGTTGAAGGGAGACTTTGGAGCCTGTTTTGACACTTCCTGGCAAGAGGAACAAATAATTGTTCTCTCGTTCCTATAGTAAGTTCAAAATGGATTTTCAAAAGTGCTCAGCATTGGTTCAACCTACGTTTTGTCACATAGACCCAACTATATAGTCTAACAACCACCACATTTTTATACTCTGTTTCTACAGGGAAGTACTCATCCTGTACCAATATACACTAAGTATTTTAACTGGCAAAAAACCACCACAGTTACAATATCTGTGGGGGAAAGTTTTTAATTTCTGTAGGTAAAAGAGGAGCAGCTCTCTGGTAATGAACAACAAATGGCAAATCCTTGTTCCTGATATAAATGCCTGTTGTAGTAACTTTACAAATGAGAAGCTGTAATTCAAGCACATTTGTAATTGCTATTCCTATTGAAATTGTTATTGAAATATGAGACCTAGGTATAAAATGACCCCAAGATAACATGAGTTAAATGTTATTCAAGTCTCTCAAGTAGTGTTGAAATTATGGGTGAAATTAATGTGCCACTCAAGAAGCAATGGATTATATTAATCAAACAAACATTATTTCACTTCGTGTATGTTTAATTTTTTAGGCAAAGTATAGGATCCTGAGATTCTTGAAGATAATTCAGAATACCACATTCTTCTGCTGGAAAGGAACTTAAATTTCTCTAGTGATTGCAGAAGACCTTGTCTACCTCCTTGAATTGTGAAATCCTAACCAGATAGTGTTAACAGAAAAGAGGTATCATGTCATCTATAACCTTGCATGGCAGGTTAGAAGATTTTTGAGCATTCCTAGAGATGTTATAAGCCTTTAAGCAGGACCTCACATTATTTCAGCACATCTGAATTTTGAAAGGCAAGAAGTGTGCTGCAGACAATGACCGAGAAAGCCTTCTTGGGCAGAGACTTTGTTCACGCAACATCACATGGGTTATGGCTTTCCCTGACTGCGATGAACAACAGAAAAATTAACATGATGCAGAAGGCTGTTTATCCCAACAGCTGCAGAAACAAATCACTCACCATTATTCTATTCCATTTAGTCAGCCTGGAGGACTCCCAACTATCTCCTTCAAAAATTATCCATCTATGTCTGGGAAGCAGCGTGTGTATACAGGACTCCTCACAAAGGCAGCACAACTAGCAAGAAAATGTCTAAGTTTCATGAAGCAGCCATGGGCATTTATGCAATTTAAGACCTGTACTCTTTAATTCCCTAAGCTAATTTGTTTTGGGAACAGATGCTAGAACAGCCAGAAAAAAAATGAGCACATCTTGGGAAAATTGAAAATTTCTTATAAAAAAGACACAACTATTAGCCTCAGTGATGGGTCCTGTTGTCAAACAGTTTCCTGGAAAAAGGACTGTCAAATGCCAGGTGCAATGCCAGCACACCACGCAAGTTAGAAGCGACAGCAGTTATCTCACTGTTAGTAAGTGGAAGGGCTGTGCTGAAGTGACTGACACAGAAACAACTCGCAGCAGAACACAATTGACGTCACTATTTTCCACCCATACCTCCATCATGTCTTATCATGCAGCTGTCTGGGTATTCCTTCCTCTTCTTACATCACCTAGTGCTCTTCAGGAACAGAAGGAGCCACACATTGATTCAGAACTGTAAGTCTTGCTTTGCTGTGCAACAAGTCTGCCGCCTTTTGTTTAAGTAGCTGAGTCACACAACCCAGAAGTTACCCAGGTCTCTTGGATTGCTGCGTTGCTCTATTGGATTTCTAAAACTTCACTACATGCAGCTGCAACTTTTGTGAATTAAGAACATATTTACAGGACCCAACCAAGTAAGAGTAGCAGCTATTCAAAACATTGTCTTGTTGGGAGCAGTAAGCATCCTTCCCTCACATTAACTCTGAGTAAGATTTCACAGGGAAGTATTCCAAGAAAGTTCTGTGAGCTACAAACTAGTTTTCACATGAACTAACATTTTATCACATAGAAAAGTTTGTTCAGGTAACATGAGAAAGACCCCTGGTAAGAGAATGTGGTAATTCAGCTAGGATTTTATTTTTGTATCTGAAGTATAATAGAGACAGAATGATCTATCTTTTCAACTCTGTAAATTAATTTACAATAAAGCTTTATTCCAAGGACTGAAAGTAAAAAAAGGTACAGTTATCACCCTTACAATTCTCAGAGTAGCAAATTCTGCGGTCACCTATTTGCCAAATTCTGTCTGTATTCTTAACTCTAATGAACAAACTGGTTTACTTGAACATGAGCTGGGAGAAAACTGTTACTCCAGCCAATGGCATCTTTCAGTAAATAACACTTAAAGACCAAAATGTTGTTATCAAGTAAGGAGAGAGAATCAAGTTAAACTTACTAGTTAAGTGGTTATTGTCCGTGCAACACAGGGCTGGTGAAAACCCATAAATCAATAAACAGAGCTTGGTTAATAATTTAAGCCCAGTCAGCTGCTCTGTTGGTGTTTGAGACAATGGTGTATTTATCAAGTCCCACAGGCCCTTTTGTTTCAGTTTAGCTTATGAGAATCATCACCTGGAAGGGAGGACATACAATACTTATGCAAGGTTACAGCACCAAGGCTGCAGATTTGAGAAGCACTGAAACAGTGAAGAAAAAAAACCAAACAACTTGAACCTTATAATATTATTTACACAGAGACTCCAGCTGCAATATGCTGCCACACGAATGCAGTGCTTTGAAAAACCTTGTTACAGTTTACTGCTCACCTCTTTCATCTGTCTCTTCACCCTTCCTCCCACTTTGACTCAAATGAACAGTGTGAGAACTGTTTTAAGAAACACCTGCTTGAGACAGATGACCTGCGCATTCCATTAGAAGTTGATTTGTTCAGCACAAGCAGACTACTTGTACAGTAAGGATGTACAAGTCACACAACATCTAAGCCATGACTTTTCTTATCCCTCCACACAGCTGAAACTGATTCTCATATTGATTACCACAACATCCTTCTCTTTGGCCTTGACAGATGCAATCTTGTCTGCCTTATTTCATTCTAAATACTACTGCAAAGATGATTTCTCTTGGCTCATTCTCTTGACTGGGCCATCTCTCTCTGTAGTTTTCAAACAGCAGCTGCTTTGCCACTATAAACTCAACTCATTTTGATTCCTAAAGCTTCCCAGTTCTCCTCCTCCCTCATCTTCTACGGCCTGAGCGAGAAGCTCCATTCTGAACACAGTGGAATGCAAGCTTGCATGTCTAATCGCTACATTCCCGGGCTTTCTGCCTTGTTTCCCCTGGTGATTAGGAGATCCCTGAAGATAGTTACAGCATATCCGCAATATTGACCCATTATCTTCTGCCACAATTCCCTTCGGAACCTTCTTTCCCTTGATGCCCTAAAGAAAAGCTTTGACAATAGTCAGACTGTCAGTGTGCTGAAAATACCGCCTGGCATACAGCCAGCATTAGCCCACTGTTTCCTCCTGTTTCCTCCTCTTTTTAGCTTGTCTTAATTGCAACCTCTTCGGAGCAATGATCTTTTTGTTCAGTGTTCGTACAGCATCAGTGAAATCCCCATCTGCAGCTGAGGATCAGGTACACAACATAAATATCAACAGTAATAAAGCTAAAGAAGTTCACAGTTTGAGGAAATACTGCCAGGCAGAGCTGCCAGTAAACTCCAGTTGTATTTGTAAGGAGAACTACATTTATGTAAATTTTGCTGGCACACTTTCTCATTTCTAAAGAGCATCGTAATATTTCTAGGTAGTATTTCTAGCAAAATGTTACTTAAATATATATTTTGGAAGAACCCAAAAATAATTTAGAATTACAAACATTAGGAAAAAGCATTTTGTCAGGGCTGTTGACACACTTGTAAGAAAGAACCTCACAATATTACTGCACTCTAGATTAAATCCAGAGGTAAGTTTTACTACGAAGGCCACTCTGGTACTGGGAAACTCAGCATTACAAATCCTTTTATTCTCCCTCATGTCTCATGAACTCAAGTATTTAAGGTAAGCATCTCACCTGCCCATCTAAAGAGCTTTTCTTTAGTCTTTGTTCCACATGAGTGAATTTAATACACTCAGTTACACAACCCACCCAGTCCTCCCCAAAAGCACATTTCCTATCATATTATCCATCTGGGTTTTCAGAGCTTCTGGTGAACTAGCAGGTTTGCAGACTTGTTATAACCTGACCACAGTTGTTCTGTAGTCAAAACAGCCTGATCCAGATTAAATTTTACCCCTTTAAATTTCATCCCTTCACTTTTAGCATACCACTTCATGTAACTATCCTCCATCCTTGCTACTCACCTATTTGAAAAGCATGTGGCTTTGCTAAGGTAGAGCCATAAAATCCCTCTCATCTCTACTCATAAATAATATTTCTTCTGAGGATGTTTCATAACAGATTTAGTACTAACTAGAACAGGGGAAACTCCTGCTACGTTCCCAATTCTGCTACACGACTTTGATTTAGAGGTATTCATTATAGCCCTTTCTGTTAAACGGAGATCACAGTATCAGCTTGTTTTGTAAAACACCTCTTACAAAATGGTGAAATCTGAATAAAACTGGTAGCGTTTGAGGTGTTGGAGATCATCACTGATAGAGGCAGCTAGTCTTTTTTTGTGATTCTTTACTATCTAGTTTGGGCACATTCAGAAAAATATCATGATAAAAGATCCAAACTTGTTTTTAAAAATTCATACTGAATTGGTTTCTCAATATTTCCACAATTCCCTTCAAAAGCTCACTCTGGAAAGAGCTGCATTGTACAGAGAAATAATGGCTGTCTCTTGACTATTTATGCTCAAAAGAAAGCATGCCGAATGACTGCAACTTTTTGCATGTTTCCAGTGTTCTTTAAAGTTTACGCAATTTTAAAAATATTGCCAGTGTTCTTTATTCATCAGTTTTCTCTTTTGCTAGAGGAAGAAACCAGCCAGCTACTAAGCATGTTCCTTTGTCCATGACTTCACATCTTACCTGCATTAGTTCAGGAATCAATTCAAAGTCAGCTCAATTTCTCAATAAGCTTTGGAAGACCTACAAATCACATCTCCCCTCACAGAAATTGTTCCAGAGTTCTGTAAATCCACAAGTTCTTTTCAAATCCCTTCCGAACTTCAGCATTCTTCTTTTCTTATATGAAATGCTGTGTGGCTTTCCAAGACAAGTTTTCCAGGGCCTCTCTACCTCTCACTTTTTTCCCCTTGCCATTGCCTGTTCTTATACAGCAGAGAGCAAGCGGAAGTATTGAGTATTTTTCAGCATGCCTTTCTCTTACTGAGCTATGGTGCCGAGTTAGAAAGGGTGATTCTCTATCACAGTCAGGTTAGTGAGCTCAGTTCCAAACACACTCTTACCAGATATAACAGTAACTTTATCAGACCACTGCTTTGCCAGAAATGGAAGAAAATTGTAAGCAGCACCCTTTTAAATATGCTGTCCAAAATGACTTAAGACTCCAAATATCACTAAAATTATTTCTGTAAGGCAAGTCTCACTGCCACATTACAGGCAATACCCAGCTAGTGAATCACCATACAGTGTAACTATGTTAAAGTCATAGCATTTAAGAGATTTGTACAGTATTTTTGCATATTATCCCCACACTCAAATGGCCACATGCTTGAGCTACTGGAAAACAACCGCAAGATTGCCTCAAGCCTGCACCCCAGTGAGAGTCCTGTACATGGTGATCTGGCACAACAAGAGATGGCCTCTGTGCAGCTGAGAGAGTATGGATATCAAGACAGTGAGTTGCTGGAGGCTGAACATTTTGCCTCAGTATACACACTGAGACAGAAAGAGAGAGAAAGCGAGTGTGCATCTCCATTAAATTACCTCCTGTGAATAATCCCTGCTCTTGATGTGACTCAGTGACAAGTACACTGCAGCCAGTAAATGATCATGGCTTTACACAGAAAATAGCCTTTTTGTGTCCTACCATCATTTGCATAACACCTTCTTAGCTGCTGTGCTTATTGCTTGGCCACCAGAAAAGGTTCAATACCTATTTATTCATCTACTCAATGACTAACTTTTCAAACCTGTGTGCACAGATGACAATTGCTTATTTCAGCCTCATCAAACAAAACTGATTTAAATTAGGGATGTACGCTATGGATATTAGATTCACAGCATGAAAGTGCTAAAATTAGGGGTGAACAACAAAAAGCAGAACTAGAAGTGCTGATGTTTGATTTCCTTGGCCTGCATGTGTAAAAATTTATTGCTGAGTTTTACTACTCTGGCACTCCTAGAATTGAGCTAACATTCTCTCCAAAACTAGAAGCTTTTACAGATTTTAGTTCCACTTTATATTCTACTCCAATACATTTTGTAGCATACAAAAATAAAAACTGAAAATAATTAATAATGCTTACAAAAACTGTTCATAAATATTACATTTATTTAGCAGAATGAAATGCAACTAAACTGCTCTTGGACTTTCCGAGCAAGTCCGCAGTAACAGATATTAGATACATTCTTAGTATGCCACAACTACCTTGCAGAAGGCATTCGCTTAACTCCCCTTTGTGAGCTGCTCTGCGAGCATATGAAAATACTCATTGCCTCAGCCATAATTTAAAATCAGTGACACTGTATCAGGGCAATGACTTAGTAAAAATGTATTTCTCCATTAGCTGCTGGTAATTGGAAGCTGACCATGCTCTCTGCTGACCCAAGCAACAACTGTCACAGCAACTTCCATTAAAAAAAAAGTTGAAAAGTCTCTCTATCAGATTTCTATTTCAAACAAACCAAAAGAAATGCTTCCCTTTAAAAAAGAGAAAACACTGCCCTCCTTTGGCTCAGACATCAATGCTCTTCGTGTTAGTTTATAGTAGGAAGACCCGTTCTGGAGGAAAGAAGTCTGGTATCACATCCTTTAGCTGATGGAAGAGACCTTGCAAACCACGGGCCTCCTTTTGTTCCAAAATACCAGAGTCCAGCTGTACTGCAGTTTAAAGCAAAATGTGAGAGAGATTGCTGGCTTGCCTTTCTAAGAGACAGGGAAACACTTTTACAAAGTTGTAGACATAGCTGAAAAGTGGCATGGCAAAATAGAATTTTTGCCTGCTCTTTCTAGATGTAAAGAAATACAGCTCATGTGAGGTCATTAAAAAAATCAGGTGAACAATGGAAGCTGGATAAACCATAACTACCCAACTTAGAAATCAGAGCAACTAACAGTGAATAAAAATTAGGAAAAAATTATCACGGTTTAAAATCTTAGCTAAAAGACATAACCCTCAAAACCCACACATCTCATGCCATATTTGCAATGGACCCAGAGGGGGGAATATTTATTAAATTTAACTCTTCCTACAGTAGTGCCTGGAATCAGCCCTCATCTGAATGACAATGGACACACTTCTAGAGACTGATTCTGGGACATTACAAAATGGCTTGGCAATAGCTTCCTGTCTTTCAGTAGAGGAAAATTTACATACAGAGCATTAGATTTTTAGGAAACATATAGGTAGAACTCTCAGTTAATCAAACAAAATAGCTGTAGAGCTCTAGTTTCCACACGTGCAAAATATCCAACAGACAGAGCATGAATAATTAGCATTAATGAATGTCAGCCTCATCACTGAAGACTGGCTGCTGAATCAGAACACTGATGGAGTGTGCAACTATCACTCTACTGGGAACTAATACAAGCAAAGAAACCAAAGCCTATTGGGAAAGTTAAATATGAAGGGGACCTTCTGTGAAGAGAATATTAAGATAAAATATATTTCTTTTTTCCTTTCTAAGGCAAATACACCCTCTGACAATTTGAGTAGCGAGAGAAGTACTGTTAAGAGTCACATCCTGAGGGGCTGCTTAGGGAGGGATGGGTTGGTTGCTGGTTGTTCTTTGTTTTGAACCACAATTCTTCCTCAAAGTTTGTCAAAGGAAAAACAGAGTACATATCTTAGGAGCTGGCTCTTCATACACTAGCTAGAGGTAAAGAACTAGTAAGTGATTTTTACAATGAATCCATGGAGCTTAGGAAAGCTCTTTATCCATTAGTTTCTTGTACATCAATCTTCACTTTCTATCTGAAATTGTTCCACTGCATGCCACCTCTGAAGTTACTGCATTTCATTCCCAAAGGACAAAACTCATGATAATAGAATTATAAAGCAATTCTCCATTTTCCCCTGAGAAGGCATCATCCCATGTTAAGTTGTTCAGTATAATTTTCCTAAAAATAAGGTCAGATACTCCTCCCACCCCTCCCCCCTTGAGCAGGTACTACACTCTTGCTTTATATTTATGATCAAAGGCTAAGGAGCCAAGAGCTACTGCCCATCAACTAATAATAATAATTTGCCCCTGTGGGATACTGGGCCTGCCAGAACTCTGCAGGAGTCAGAACATGCACTAAGTGACTTTGATGCTCTACAAAAACAAAAGGTTTGCTTAGGCCTGAAGAAATGTTAGAAGCATTAATACTCATGGCTCAAGAGCACAAAGGTTAATAAAACAATCCAAAAATTTTTAGAGGCTAAGCCGTTGACAGAGTAACATTTCTGAATCTTTGGGTTTAGCATTAGTGTCACAGCTTCATTCTTTCCTTCTGAAATACTTTACTTGAACTGGAAATGGGGTTTGCTCACCGCACACTCATTGTTTTCTCTTTTCCTCTTCTTTCAGCTTTCTCAAATCAAAACTGGAAACAAATTCCCCCAGTGTGATACGATTCCCACCCAGGAAAGTTGTCAAGGGAAGCCACTCAAACACAAAGGTAAGACAATAGATAGTATCCACTTCAACAAAAAAAAAAACCCTTCTAAATAACAAACTCACCTTGTTAAAACATTGTTCCCATCTTTCCCCTTAAAAAAAAGGGTTCCACCATTTCAGTGTTGTGACTCAAGGGATTAAATTTGAAGTAACAGAATTTTTCCTTGATACATTCAGATATTTCACATGTGTTCAGATTCTGTCAGGGTTCACAGATGTCTTTTGAACTTGAATTCCTTATCACGAGACTTGCTTTAAAAAAGTCTCACAGTTTCAGTTTGTTTGTTTTTTTTTTTTTTTTAAGGAAAGACCAACTATTGTAAAATAGTTAGATAGTAGATAAAACTACAATCTGGGCACAAGTCTATTTAAGTAACTGGGAAACAGCCCATATAATAGGGGCAAAAATGTGCCGAAAGTTGCCTTTCTCCTCCAGAAACTGGGCTGTTTGTTTTGGTGGCTGTTGTTCGTTTGTTTTGGTGGTGGGTTTTTAAATACATGAGGCTTCTCTCAACAGAGGTTTTCTGCTATTGTATTATTATAAGCATTATTGATCATCAAGTCCATTAAAAGCATTAGTCACCTTAAATAATTCATCTCTCCAGATTAGCTTCAGCCACAGATGCCATCAGCAATAATCTTCCAGGAGTCTTGTACTAAGGAAACGCCAGCATACCTGCAGATTAAATAGACAATGGGCGAGAATAAGCAAGATACAAATGACTGAGCAAACGTGTCACGTGATTACATTCCACAGGGGGTTTCTCAGAGCTCCAGAACCCAGGTGTGTGACAACAGGAAATGCAGTATCTTCCAACGGAGCATCTGTATGCAAATGTCAATAATATTTATTAAAGTAGGGAGCTTTGAAAAAATATATATGTGCATAGATTGATTGTCCTTCTCATTGTCAGCCTTTTAGTATCTGACTGATGATTGACCTTGCTCTGCAGAGTGCTGCTCAGTAGGCAAAGTGCAGCAGCCTGTTCAGGCACTTTGGGGAGTGTTTTAGATACATGAGGCAGGCAGCAGAGAAAGTGACAAATACCAGATCTGTTTTAGCTAATAAACCATCAGGGCTTTGGAGTTCTGCCTGACACTCTGGGCCCAGTCCTCCTCACCAGTTGCATGTTAAAGAGCTAGGAACAAGCCAAAACACTCTGCAAAGAAAAAGTCCCTTGGAGGACAAAGTACACAAGAGTATGAGTTCTGCACGGCCCTCTTTGAAATCCTGTAGCAAGAGCAGGCATCCCAGTTGGAGCACTTGCAATGAAGCTGATCAACCCCAAGGGTAGAGAGAATTCAGGCCATGAAGATATCACATTTGATTTTTTCAAAAAGTTTGAAATGGCAAAACACTTTAAAATATCTCCCCTATTTTTTTCCCCTGTTGAATGCTAAGATTCAGAGAAAATAGAGAAGAGCCAATGGGCTCAATGGTACCAGTATCTGCCTTGCTGCTGGAGCACAGGGCTCATGAAAGCAAATGCATCCTGCCCCAGAAGCTAGCAGTAATTCTGCAGCCAGCACTGAAATCTGTGTTGCTAGAACTAGGCTTCGTTAAGTACTCAAACTAGCTATCTCGGCAACCAAACTGTTGTGCAGGAAATTTCTATGGCTGAATTGAGATCCACCCATTTTTGCAATCCTCTTGCAAAGTAAAATCTCTTCAGATTGTATGAACTGCCAGTTAACCAACAAACTTTAATCAAATTAAATCTCCCCCATCAATTTAACAGTGACAATTCTAATGACTACACATTTAACATCTGAAATGTTTTGCTTTTAACTGCACCGTGGAACGGAAAAACCCACACAAGTTAGCTGTTTAGAGACCTGGAGGGCTCTAGGGAAGAACAAGAAAGAAAAATTCCTATGTTCTCACTGGTCACACTCACTTTAGAAGGATGTCAGCAGCCAGACACATTAGAGAACACTGTCAAAAGCATAAGGAACACATACTCTGGGGCAGAGCACGCACTGCCAAGCTCCCTGCACCTCTTTATTACGAAGAGGTGGAGAAAATATTTGGTGTGACCATAGAGCAATGAGATAAAAAATGGTGTCGTCTTAGCTTCTACACTGGTACCCTCCAGTGAGCTAGCCAATAGTTTCCTAGCTTCTTTAATGAACACAATGGAAAATTATTAGAGAGGTAGAAATTACTTGAGCCAATGTAGTTCCTGAACTAACTGCCATCTCTAGGATCATAGATCAATGGAGGGAAGCAGAACAGGCTTTCGTTCACAGGGAAAAGCAGACTGATCATTACAAAGTCCAGGGAAGAGCCCTGTTCTGCTGCACATGCTGAGTCACCTAGTTAAGCATTATGAGCTGATGTATCAGATGGAAGAGAAAGGAATGGGAAAATGGGAGAGGACACACCAGTAAAATATAGATAGGCTCACTTATTGCCCAGCCAGCCAGCCTTGTTTTACAGGAATTAGAATTAAGCTTTAAGGAGTATTTGAATTAGTCTGAAGCAGTAGAATTTTTTTTTTTTTTTTAAGTGGGGAAATGCTCTCAAAATCTAGGGAGATGCATGACAGGAAATCTGAGAGTAGAATGGACAAGTGTGAAGGAAAGCAGGTCTATTTTTAGGCACACATACCAGATGTTATGCACAAGTCACTCATTTTCAGACAGTAGAGATTCAGATCCAATTTTTTAAAAAATTACTCATGAAGAAAATAAAAACATCTATGGATTTATCAGAATAAAATGTAACAAATGAGTGGCTATGAATGCAAGTGGGCAGTTGGGCATGGCTTCCAGAAGGCCAATTTTGGCTGCAGCTTCAGAAGCAGCATTTGTAAATACTGATGCTCGTTTGCATAACATGCCCTCAAAGTGTATCTCAACAATTGCAAGGCTCTCTCAGTCACCCTAAGGCTTGTAAGTATCTTAAACTGGTAAGTGGTGAGTGAAGAGGGAACAGGGGGAAGAATATACACCTGGAAGACTTACTGACAACTATAAATATACCTCAGTTTACAGGTTAAATCTGCAAATGACACATCTAATGCACTTCTGTCACCATCTTTGTAAACTGTTGTTCTGCCAGTAGGTTACTGTCATACAGTGTCAGTCAGACTAGCTTTGAACATGCTGTGAATTTACTAGTACTATTACTTCTTTATTAGCATGCACTAAGCACATGCCACAGTTCCTTAAAACAGAAATGCACTGGCAGCTGTCACTTCCTAACAAGGCACGTAGTTTTAAAATGCTGCATTTTATATATATGTAGTGTGAAACTGATACATTGAATGCATTTTCATAGTGTTTTGTGTAAGAAAAATAATTCAAAACATTTTGTTGTACACTAGAAAGTACTGGTAAAGTTATACAAGTATATATAACCCAGCTGTACCCTCAGACCTGGATTCTACTCTTTACTCAAAGCTTATTGTTTTCCTTGAAAATAAAACAGATCAAAAGGAATATTTTGGGGGTTGTTTTGAAATGTCCTGACTAAAAGCAGGAGTTTACAATATCTCCCAAGAATGCAAAATATAGTTTTCCTATTTCAAAATCCTTTAATGGCTTGCTTAATATACTGCACTGCTTGCCTCAGATACATCCACATTCACAAAACTGGTCTTCAAACCACCATATAACAAAAGCAGATGAATGCATTAAGATTATACAGTAGAACCTGACGGAAGAGCAGCCATTACACCTACCCAGAGTATTCTGTCCCAATATTCTCTGAAATAAACAGAAGCCTCCTTGTACTTGAGTGTTCTCCTGACTAAAAAAATATCTTCTCTATTATTCATACTCAGAAAGTAACAGCAGCAACAGGAATCTCTATACTATTACACCTCTTGGAGCAAGGAGTCAGTGAGGCTCTGAGTGGTAGACAGCAAAAGTGTCTCTCAACCAAGTAACCTCCTGTCTCTGACCCTACTCTTTCCTCTTGCCTTTCCAAGTTAGAAAAACATTTGAAATGAAGCCACTGAAAAATGTTTCCGAAAGACACCGCTGCTGTGGATTCCTAGAGATAACAAATTAGCACAGGAACCAAGGGAAGCAGGTGAAAAGGACTGCTACATGTTTTGATCTTGTAGCTCATTTACCATGCAAGAACTGAACCCTACAAAAAATGAGTGGTCTTGGAGTTTGCCTCAACCATGCTATAGACGCTACTAAGCTGTTAATATGAATAGAAGCCACAGCACACACTGTGCTTTAGCTAAAATGTATCATACATCAGTGCTTAACTCTGAGCCAACTTCCTTTTCAGGTCATTGTTAAATTGTTTTAATTAGGAATTAGTTACATGGTAGTTACAGTAATAAAAATCTGAACCTACTATGGGCCAGTTTAGCTAGTGTTTGAAATCTATGGATCCAAATGCTCCAATCAGGTGTCTGTGACACAAAGTTGCCCGACCAACTACAAAATCCTGAGCTTGAAGGATCATTTCAGTACCAAACCTGAAGCCATTCTTGGGTATTTGTCTACTGCTTTCATGGCCATCATATCCAGACAGTGGTCTAGTAATGTGCTTGTTATCAATATGCACCAAAACAAGGCTTGCACATGTCTACATCAACTGATGCTACTGCTATAAAATTAAACAAAAGGCTCACAGGAGTGGCTGTAGGAGCAGCGGTCCCCATACTTCCCCTGCCCTAGATCTCCCCTGGCAGTTTACACCACATACTTTAAAAGGCAGTCAGACCACTGCTAGGTACTCCACCACCTCTGCTGAACCCCTCAGAAAGATGAGCTGATATTTTATAACCAAATTAATTTTCACATGAATGTCCATTACCCCAGTGAAAATAATTCACACATGGAAATAGCTAAACTCATTGAGGTCTGACAGTTAATTATATTACCCAGCTTGCTTTTAAGATGGTCAGACTTTCTCTGTCTGCTGCTGCTCCTTTCTGTTCTTCCTTATAAAACAAACATGATAACAAGGAATGGGTACTTCTACTTCACATTTACATAGCATCTTTTATCTGAAGACCTTATTTCACCAAATACCAGGCCACCACCAAAGAAAATGTTTCTTAGCACAGTCCTCACAAAAATGAGCAAGCCACAAATATAGTTCTACAGTGCCTTCAAAATGATAGAACGTGGGTGTATGTTTAAATACGAAGACTCTTCTGGGCAAGAAAGAAACTAGACCATGTCAGCAGAGCCCTCTTAGCTAAACCACATCCCTCTCTCTGCTGGTAAATGAGCGTCCATTTCCATCAAGCAGGTCTCCCACAGACCCAACGGATCCCCAGGTCCTCACGAAAGGCAAAGGCCTTCTGTAAAGCAGTACAGTCCCAGCGTCCCAGGCTGGTCTTCATTTATACACACATACATACAGCCAGATGCACGCACCCAAGCACATGTATCTGTACTTCCCAATCTCTCCTTCAGAGGTAGAGGCACTGGCTGAGGAAACAAAGCAAGCAGTCTGACTGAAAGGCCTTTCTTTCAAAGGGAGGTTTAATGAGCTCTGAAACACTTGCAGAGTGACCTTATTTTTGAGCCTTGACTCTGTAGGGCAGGAAGAATAACTCCTTCTGCTCTTCAGTGCCACACAGACTGGAGTGCCCTTGGCACAACGGCGAGAGCCTGACTCCGCATTTTGCAGGGATCAGTACATCTCACATGACACAGCCAAACTCCTCCCTGAATCACACTGTCCTTACCCTGAGGAGTCCCTCTTACAGGCCCTTATTAAAATACAGCTTTTACTCTGCATCACTGTTACTAATGGCTTAGATCTAGACATGAGTAACAACTGCACTACATCCATATTCACTAGGCTGCTGTGAGAGCCTTTCCAGCACCAGCTAATAATTTACATGGAAATTGTATCTACGAGAGGGAGCCTGTATGGCCAATATAATAGAATAATATTGACACAGGCAAAAGAAGTTAATTAAACCTTTTAGATGAGGGCTACACCGTTGAGACAAGATAAAACCTTCAGCTCCACAGGCGTATGATTTTATATAACCTGTTACCTCAATTTTTTAATTGCACGCATTTTTAGGATCTGCCATTCCAAACTGAGTTGTTGAAATGCTTCTGCTGTACGTAACATGTCTGAGAACAATAAGAGACATAATGAAGACAAAAGATCAAAATGTTTTCTAGCCTTATGGTTATCAACAGGAGAGCTTTGAAGCATGCTGTTGCATCACTGAAAGAAAAAAATAAAAAACCAAAACCAAACAACTGATCCAGACCCTCTGTGTGATACTCAAGGATTTGGAATTAAACCGGGAAGTCTCTCTACACAGACTACTCAAGATCAATAAGGTAAATTGTGAACTGGTTCTGATCAATATGAAGCAAAAATTAATAACTCTCAACACAATTCTGAAAATGCAAGATGTGCTTGGTTTTCAGTAATGTCTGAAGGCAGCTGTCAGTAACCAACACAAAAGTTTGCATAAGACTAAGCAGATAAAGGATCAGAAGAAAGAAAACTAAGCAACAGTGTTACAGTTATTTTTATGCTTCACCAATTCCAATGCTCAGTGTCTTAGGCCCTTGGTCCTGCAAAGTTACCTGTGTTTACCTTGGTACACAGAAGCTGTTTCAGGACTCCAAATCCAGATTACGTCTAAAAGTGTGAAAAGCAAACTGTAAATTGTGAGAATTACCCCACTACACAGTGGACAATGCTTCACAAAACTAAGGTTCATTTTTTTAGTGATACTTCAGAGAAGTTCCTCATCTCAAATTATGAAGAAATTATTTGACAACATCCTAAACTTACAGCCTTCTTTTCTGAACAGAAGATAGAAAGAAAATAAAAGGTGGATTCTGAGCATGCAGCTCTCTGAAAATGAAGTGGCTCTGCTATTCACTATATGATCTTTAATCAAGATTGGGGACATTTATGCTTTCAATTTAATTTAAAGAAAACATTCCATTTGAGGAGTACAAAATAAAGCTGTTTCTAAAGAGCTAAGTAGTTTGAGGTGAATTTGTTTTATATGTTCAAGCTATATCCAATTTTGTTTAAGAAGCAGTACAAGAGAACTAAAGTGGGGTGGTCTTTGGACTTGATGTCTCCTTTCTACTCACACAGAACATCATCGCACGTTCACTTACAAAACTTCACTTCACATTACCTTCTTGGTTTTAATGCAACTGTTTGTGTAAGTAAAATTACTCACATTCCTTAATTTTTAAGATTACATTTTAAATTTGCTGCTCTCAATCTGTCTGCTGCATTTGCTTGGACTGTCACTTTTTTTTTGAACACTAAGTTACATTCCCTCTTTTCTCTATCAAAAAGCCCTCCAACACAAAAAAACAAACAAAACACACAACAGGAATACAGAGTTCTTTCACAAAAAGAGCTGCAATAATGGTGTTTGCTCAGCAGATATCTGATGAAGCACTTAGAACTCTATTTCTAGCTTAACAATCTCCAGGGAAGAGCTCAAGGTTCAGATGAGATAGCACACAGCGTAAGATGTGTGTAGTTGCCAACAGAATGCGATAACACCTGCGTGTTGGACTCATTAAAGATTTAACCAGGGAAGTCACGTGCACGCTGAAAAATGGCTGACAACTGCCATGCCTAAAGCACGTCTCAGAAACTTTGAAAAAAGGAAGCAGAATGGAGTTACCTTTAGATGAGGAGGATGGCACTTTCACCAACATTTCCCTGGCAGATGACTCAGGTAAGAAACTACAGTAATTTACTGATGCAATACAGATCCCATGGGGTCAGTAGTAGTACTGGGACTGGGTGAGCACACAGATCTTAGATCCTAATTACCAGGTACAACGTATTGTTAGCAAATACCCTCAAGTAAACTTTTGTAGCTGTATAGTTGAATAAGCCTTCTGATTAAGAATTGAGATTTTGGGGATATGGAGGCTACCACAGTTTTCATGTAACAGTGCACGTATATATGGTAATATACATTCATCAGCTGAGCACACAGAGCCTGACAGTGCTTAGAAAGAAAAGTTACAGAAATATTAACTCACTAGCTACTACTACCAGAAAAAAACAGATAATGCTGGCCTTTCCTCCTCAATATGGAACAATAATATCTTTGACATAGTCTAGAGAGCCCACAAGAAGTGATGCAAATTAATTGGTAATGGAAATAAGCTTATATATTTAAATCCTCATTATTAAGCATTCAGTTGTTCTAACAGAACTACAGAAGCAAGGACTGCCTCCCCCTTCAACCCCTTCCCCCAGCCCTTCTAGCTTATGGAATAAAAATTATTTGGAATGGTAAATAGGATAGTTCTACATACTGGAAAAATTAAGCAAGTTAATATGAATTGATAATAAATTATTTAGAAAGGTGTGGCCAGGCTATCAACTTGATCACGTCAGCATGGTTGCTATAGTGCTGTGTTAATTTATGCTAGCTCACTATCTGGATTGCTTATTAATGAACAATATGAGTCCTATTTCCCCCAACCCCTTTTTTAAATTTTCACCCACAAACATGGAGTTGATCATATTTTTAGAACACGATTTCGTATCAATTTCGTATTAGCGTAATGGTGCTGAACTGGGTGTTTGAAAGCACTCTGCTTGTACAGCATATAGCCTAATGACATCAAGATGGGGTTGACCCAAACTATTCACAATAAGATAAACCTGGCAGAGCAGTACCGAAGGGCTTTCCTGACAGTGAATCTGACCCTTCCCCTGAGGCAAGATGTAAACAGTAAGGAAAAGGTGTCCTACGACACCGTGTCGTGACTTGCTGTACCACTACTACCGTGGCAAGGACAGGCGAGGGGCAGCACACGGGCAAGACCATTTAAGTCTTTGCAAAGCATCCAGAAGTAGCTGAGTTAGGGATGACTTCACAATACTAGATGGGCTTGAATCTGCCCTGTCCCACAGATGGGTGCTTTTGGTATATTCTTTGCTTAGTCTTTCAGAAGACCTTAAGTCACTTTCTTTAGAAGGCAAACACCCACTAGCATCTTCTTCTACTATAGCTTCAGCACCCTTGCAGCTTCAGAAATGTTGATACACATGAGAAAACAGAGGCACAAAGTTAAAAACTCTCTCTCCCTCAAACATCACTGGATACACAAGCCAATCCAGGCACTCAGGGCTTGACATTCACCAATGCCAAGCCCCCACAGATGTCACTGCTATAAAAGTAGCTACTCAACAGCAGTGCAAATAAGAGTCTACTGCACCTCAGAAGCTGAACACTTCAAATTTACTAGACTCTTGACTGCCATAACATACCCATGGCCAGGGAAAGCTCATGTTCACAACACAGAGAGGACCCTAAACAAGGCTTCTTTATAAAAGATCTGCTACCAGTATCACAGCTTTTGCCCTAGCAGTGAAGAGGTGGGTACAGTCAGAAGGAGGGAGATAAATTCAAAGTGGTTGAAAATAATTGACATCTGCAGGCAAGCTTTTATCTTGAAGGCATAGAGGGGGAATATGGTAAGATTCATGGTGAGCATGATAGCCCTGGTCCATTTCTTCTGCCAGAAGGCAATGTCTGGAGGCTAGAGAGAAAGATATAAGAAAATTCCTATGGTAGGAAAAGGCTGTCATATACTTCATAGGAAACAGTCTTCCTTATGTCTCGCAGCTGAAGTTAAGATTAACTACAGTGATTCTGGAGCACAGAAGCTCACAAACAGAAGAGTCATTATAGCTAGAACTGTAACACTGGAGAAAAACAGGGAGGATAAAAGAAAAGTTATACATGGTGAGAGAGAAAGAGATTCCTTAGGATGGACTACAGCAAATCCAAGAAAGAAATAAGGAAACTAGACTTGCAATACAAAGATCATAAGTGGACTTTGCCTGAAGATGAGCTGATGTTTTAGAAGCAAGTGTTCTGTGACTAAAATTTAAGTAGGATCACAAGGATGTGCTGGTTTTAATAAACTCTAGCGTGGTTCTAATTGCACAAGGTTTTCCCCCTGTTTCTTAAAATGCACTGGAAGAGATACTAAACAGACAAGTAGAACAACATGCTATGTACGTACAATCTGAACCATAATCAGAGCACAGTTGTCACAGCAAAGTTTCTTTAGTGCAGCAAAGAGCCATTGTGGCAAAGCAACAGGGGTTACTGAGCCTGGTTAACCGAGTGCAATGCATGAATATTTAATAGCTACTGCTCTTTCAAAGCATCAGCATTTCTCTATTTAAGCACACAGGTATTAAATATAAAACCCTTCCATGTGAAGCAAGATGAACACAAAAGGGCAGCAAGATAGAAACTTCTCAGCATTTTAATAGCAACATCAAATACTTGTGGAATCAAGGAAAGCATTCATTGGCATTCATCTGTGAAAATATTTTCACTTTTCATGACAGAAATACCTTTTCATTTAGAAACTCATAGCACTTGATAAAGTTCCCTCAAAAAATGACCTACTCAGACGGAGGAAATTAAACCAAAAATGAAACAAAACAGTGAGACAATGCCCAACTGCTGCAAAAAGTTGTGTATTATTCTTCAGATGAATGCTCTAAGTAATTCAAAGCACTATTTCTTCATTGTAAACAATCTGTAAGTTTTCCCACTCTTTTTCAAATACACTTTTCAGAAAGACAACACTAAGGGCTATATTTCTCATGGAAAACCCTGCTTTTAGAAGGCAGACACAAACCCCAAAATATTTAAGCCTAACTTACAGAAAGGTAAACCAGCTTTTAATCTCATTAAGTTACCAGTACAGCTTTACTGAACCTTGCTAAACATCCTTCACAAAACCTCATGGCAAACCTATAGGATTACAAGGAGTATCAAACTGTTAACAGGCCAACATTATGCTATACAAGTTGGCATTCTCAGCCTGAAGCTGCAAAGAGTTCAGTTGCTCAGTCTGTTTAAAAATGCATTTTTTGGGAGAAATGAGAACATTTGCACAGTCCTGCAAGAGATAGGATGCAGTTAGGTTAGAAGGCAGGCCTCTTCAAAGTTAAGGAGAAAATATGACTTTAAGGCTTTCTTTTTGTAGAATTCCTAAAGCAACTGCATTTCTCCCCCCCCCCCCCATTCTCACAAGTTATGTCACCAGATGAGGTCCCATTCTCACTCAAGTCCTAAGGGGCTACCAAAACATGCACAGCAAGTAAGGACACAGACAACAGTTAGACCAGCATAAGCCAAAATAGCTGCTCATTTTGGGTAATTTAATTTGGACAGAAAAAGCACAAAATAAGAACTACTGAAGTTCTTCATTTGACAGAAGTCTGTAATTACACATTTACACAAGGATGAGCACAAAGCTACAAAAACCTGTTGAGGTTACTTGGAAAAAGGAATAAAAATTGCAAGTAATTCTGGTGTAAAGAAACATTCCTTAAGAAAACACAAACATCTCCTCAGAGTCTGTCATTTTCACAGAGAATGAAAGCAATGAAGATTTGATGTAGCAAACCTTGCAAATTACTACTGCAAGGAAAAAGAATTAAGCCATTTGTGTTCCCTTGTCTTTTTCTTTGAGGCAATAATTAGTTAAAGGAGAAAACAGTAGAGTTCAAGTGGCAAGCTCTTCTCAGAAAAATGTACAATACCTTCTTCTATTAGTAAAAAGGATAATAAATTTCTATTCTAGTGGTGAACAGCAAAGCCTCAGTCAGCTTACGCAGGCGCCTGTGATGTTGCCAAAAAGAAAGTGAAAGGCTTGTTGATTCTCATTGTGTACCATGGAAAAAACAGGACATACACCAGAGTTTTATTTCTAAAACATCTGAGAACATTTGTCAGCAGCAGCAATGGCTTAGAATCTGAGTCCAGAGCAATACAATTCTCTCCTGTAGTTTTGTATCTGTGCACATTCGCATTCAGGGAAACTATTAATGATGCCTTCTAGCCTAGGGAAAGTGATGCTGTTTTAAGCAAAAACTGTTTTTTCAGTGGAACTGAATAAATTAATGCTTTTTGCCAGCAATGTCAGCTAGTTTTAGGAAAGCTTAATTGGAACTTAATATACAAGTAAGTACAGATAATTGCATCTGTGAAGTGAAACTTGTTGTTACTCTAAATTTAATATAGAGGACAAAGTTATGAATGCCTCCTGTGCTTTAACCAAATGCCTTAGAAAACACAAAACAAATTAGTAAGAAAGAAAGGTATTAGCACCCAGTTTTAGTTCCACCCAAGTCAGTTTTGACTTCCTGAGCTCTGTCACATTGCTAAAAATTACGAGCTCTCTTCATAACTCTTCAATCAGAAAAATCCATTTACCTGAAGTGAGTGATCTAGTGTGTAATGTAAAAGCAATTTAATAAATGAAACAGTGGAATGTTATTTAGCTCAGTGTTCAAGTACTTAGAGTAATAAAGAGAATTCTCTTATTTCTTCTTTTAAATGGCAGAGTGGCCATGCTGCTCCATAGAAGAAAACAATTAATCTCCAACATTTATGAATATTATTTAACTTGCTTGATATGGTGTATGTTCTCTAAAATACACTAACAGTGATAAGGAAGTACAGAGTAGTAAGTTTGTAAACAAATCTACCAAAAAAAAAGCTCTGTGAACACAAGCTGTGCCCAGTCCCTCAGCCTTGTGCTGCTTATTCCAAAGACTCAGAGTAAACAGCTACATAGTGAAGGTGACCAATTTGCTCACACTTCTATGTAATTAGTAGTATCCCCATCAGTTTTGTCCCTCCTAGTGAGTGGGGAAACCACAGAGAGGCAAATGCTGCAGATCCCTGTCAAACAGAAGCCCATCTTTAGGACTGTTCCATGTTCTCCTGGGAGCAGTCAACGGGCAAGACTTGCCATGCTAACACCACAAAAATGACACTTCCTAACACAAGAGGTAACAAAATACTACAAGCTGACAAAAGCAGGAATTGTTATACAGGGGCTTGAATCGTCCACTTCCAACCACATTAATTCACCTCCACGCACATCCCTAAAATGCAAGGTACTATTTGGTTGCTCTACATAGGCATGCCCTCCCTCAGACACATTCTGCATTACAAAAGGAATCTTATTGTTTGAGATATACTCTAAACCCCTAAAGCATCAAATTTAACAAGTTTAATTGCTGAAATGTGAGGAATCTGAAACACCAATAGGTAAATCATGTGATATGCTAAGCTTCTGTTGTTTTGATTATTTTCTCAGAAATATATACTTGGGGCTGTGGGCTTTTTTTCTGTAGCGTGTTGGGGTTGTTTATTTGTTTGTTCATTTAAATCTAGTAATGCAGCAGATATTTAGAATGCTGGGGTTGACTTTGTGCTGGAAAATGGAAGGTGAGTTAAGATTTGCCTTCCTAAGGGAAAGCAAGATAAGCTAGGTGTTCTCTCTGTGGAATCTGCACCCAGTAGCATCAACCCAACAGTCCAAATCCTTGGACCGTGCAGACCAGGGCTGCTGCTTGCTGGCTGGCTCAGCACTTAGGGATACTACTCTTGGAAATCAGCAGATGAAGGACAAGGAAAGAAGAGAGTAACATGCATGGATCTTGCCATGATAAGGAGTTGGGACATAGCCAGGTCACACAAACAGCTTCTAACTCTGGGGGCCAGCAGCAGTCTCAGATACCAGGGTAAGGGATTCACATTAAGCACTTCAAGCAGGAAGATGCCCTGTGTGGGATCCCATACGTCTGAGAATATCGCAGTACAAACCTAAGGAAGCACCTGCACAACTGTTAAGCTCTAACCTAGTAACACACAGCATGGTGTGGACTAAAGATGCCATCTGTTCTCTGCCAACAACCTCCCTGCAACACTAGCATTGAAGGTGCAGATAAAGACATTTTTCTCTAAAGGAAAACCAAAAAACATCCCACATACATTAACTTCTGAAAAGGAGTTTCAGCCTGGTGCTCAGGCTCAAACATCAGAGTTAAGAATCAAAAGAAAATACTACAGTCAGAAACCACAACCACACAGAGTGGAGTGAACCGTCAGCGATATACATACCGAAGTGGAAACTGCAGGTACAACAGCAGCTCCTGGAATTAACTACTTTTTTGGCTACAACAGCCTAGAAGCCAACATGCCTGTTTTCCATTCTGTCCCATAATTTAATATCAAGGATTTTCCAACTTTGCTTATTTGGGGATCACTTAGACAACAAGATGTAAACGTAATGCAGTGGCCAAAGGGGAATTTCTACACCAGGGTGGTACATTTCCCCAAGACTAGCCTGCAAGTCACCCCCTCCATAGTATAAAACACAGCAAGTTCTTCACCAGAGCAGCTGATGAAGCTCTCCATCTATTTGTGTTCACCTGCAGACTCTGGCCATATTTTTCCCTCTGTTAACTAAAGTGCTGGAGACTGTCTTGCTAAAGAGAATTATGAGAACCTGTTGATTGCCAGGCTTGCCACATGGGGAGTGCAGCAAGCAACAACGTAATGGGGTGAGAAGCACCTGTCATTCCATAAACAGCAATCAAGGAAAATTACTAACAAGCTCCCAAAGCCCAGCCACCACCTGGGAGAACAGCTTACAAGAATTAAGGGCAATTACTGGGTTGAAAATGCCTTTTGCTGAGAAGGTTCTATACTTTTAAGTAAAGCAGCTAATGGAACAGAAACCAACAGATTCATTTTCTAGCACAAACAGACCACAAGACTCAAAGTCTGCTTTAATAACTTGAACAGCATTCAGTCTAGTCTGAATTTATCTGATTAGGAGGTGAAAAAAATCATTAACACCATGTAAATAGTATTGTGGAGGCACCCAGAAGACGCAGATATTAGAAGCACATTTTCTGAAATATATGATAAAAATACAATAGAGGGCACACTTCCCAAGTGCCTTGATCTTCCAAGTATCTACACAACATCAAATCATTTATTTATAACTGCATGCATTCCTGCAAGGTATGCATACAACACAGATACATTTTGCTAGAATACATAGTTCAAGGTAATAGTACCCATAAAGGAATTAGAGGTTAATGCAGTACAGTCACTTCAGTGAAGCCAAAACACCATCTCGGGTCCTGCTTGTTGTCTTTCCTTTGGCTGATGGACCATCCTCTGTGGTCCAAAGGGAGTTCTAACCTGGGCAGCATGTTCTGCAATGGTTATTCCCACCAGAGAAAGAACACAGAACACCACAGTATTAGTTTGAAGCTACCGAGCCTGACTAGATGACACCAACTACACAAATTTACTTATGTTCCTGTGTGATTCAATCTCTAAGGCAGAAAAATCCGTAAGCAAGGAGCTGGTTTCTTAATCTGGACACCACTGTGTAGAAAGCTCATCCCTCTGCTAGGCTGGAAGCAGTTTGGCCAGGTTTACACAGCGCTGAGGGTAAATCAGCTGGACTCTGGCTGGGAGGCTCCTCTATCGCCCAGGGCTCTGCATCGGAACACCCGAGAGCTACCTGCGGCCACACACGCATTCGGTTCTAGCATTCCTCAGGCTTCGCCAGCCCCCCTAAACCTGCAGGAGTCTCACCCGGGAGGACTTCCACACACAAGGCGCAGAGCCCAGCCGCAAGGTGAAGTTCACGGCTCTAAACACCTGCAGCAATATACGCGCACAGAGCTAACACCTCAGGAAAACGGATGTTAATTTAACCGTGTACTTACTAGTGACTGCCGTTAATCTATCTGCAGCTCACTGACCGCGTACGACCGAAAACACCCCCGAGAGAGGCGGATTGATGACAAGCTCTCGCCGGGGCGAGAGGGCAGCCTCGCCTCACCCCCAAGCAGGGAGGGGCTGGGGGCAGCAGAAGCCCGGGGCGTTGAGGGGGCACGAGGCAGCCTGAGGGGGACACAGTGAGGAGCAGGGGAAGCACAGCCAGGGAGCCTAGCGCGACAACGTAGCGAGGCGCTCCTCGCGCCGGCAATCCATGCACGCGTGCCCCACGCGGAACGCCTATAAACCCGTGGGGCTCCTCCCCCTCTGCCGGTGAAGGGGCCGTGGCCCCGCCCCTTGGCACCCATTGGCTCGGGCGGGTGCGGTCCGGTGCGCGTGCGCAGGGCAGGCCGCCGGCAGCGCAGGCGCGGTAGGAGGGGCAGAGCGGCGGCCGGGCCGGGGCCGGGGCGCAGCCCGCAGGGAGGAGGAGGAGGCGGCGGCTGCTGTGCCAGGTGAGGAACTGGCGAGGAGCGGTCGGGCCTTGGCGGCTGTGGGGAGCGGGAAGGATGCTCACGGCCGTGGGGAAGGGTGAGGACTGCGCGGGCAGGGCCGCGGAGCTGCCGGCGGCTCCCGGAGAATCCTGCGCGGAAGCCGCTGCAGTGCTGCCGCCGTCCCCCCGCCCCGGGGCTCTGGCGCTGACGTTAACTGTTCGTGTTCCGTCCGGCAGCGAAGGGCAGGGAGGCGGATGAGGGTGGCGAGGGACGCGCTGCTAGGTGCGGGGGACCCGAAAGAAACACGCAGGAGCCTTCACGGCCTGGTGTCCGTGACAGGGCTGCCCCTGAAACCAGCGAAACAGGGGGGACAAGGGGAGGGAGCCTCTCTCCTGCTGTGTTTCTTTAATAGCTAATTCCAGAAAGATCGGTGCCGAGAAGGTGGCAACTGCATGGCTGGTTATTTTGTGCGTTAGAGTGATCTAGATCAGTTGTTTCTGTAAACTGAAGCCCTGCATTTAAACTTGAAGAATCATATTTACATACCACATCAGGCTCCAAGGAAGAATAATTAAGAATGTTGAAAAAATAATCTGTGTTAGATTTAGTGCTGGCTTTTCAACACCGATTAGGAGAACACATCTAAAATCCAAAGGCAGTTATATTAGCAGTTGCCTCAGTGTTTTCTCTTTTATTTTTTCTTTAAGCAGAGCATCTCTCAAGAATACGCTCTTCAGAAGTGGACAGACCTCGCTCGACTATGATGAATGCTGACATGGATGGTATAAGTTCTTAATGTTCTTGTTCTTTCTTTTTTTTTCCCTACTTAATTTCCAACTGTTACAGAGGTTGCATTAAAACTCGTATGATTTATTGCAGCGGTTGAGGCTGAGAATCAGGTGGAATTAGAAGAGAAAACACGGCTTATTAACCAGGTTTTGGAACTGCAGCACACGCTTGAAGGTTAGCGGTTTGACCCATCAGATTATTTACAAGCTGCCCTACCTTAGCCAGTGTCTTCCCGTCTGTCACTGAGGCAGTTGAAGGTATATAAGCAAGGCCTCAGAACTCACACACACCCCTCCCTTATGCAACATAATGTTTGCTAGACTCTCCCACTACCCATCAAGCAGAAGAGGGGATATGAGCTTTGCCAGGCTCATTAGTTGACCTGCATCTTGGAGTTTGCTCATCACTGAAGTTTTGTTTCCAAGTAGTTTTGTTTGCAATAGCTTAAAAGAGTAAACCAAGAAAATAAAGATACAGACTAACAGTGAGTTTGTGTAATGAGTTTATCAAAATGCTGTACAACAAAATAGTAGAGGAAAAATGGGCTTTAGATAAAGTATGTTAGTAGCACAGTGTTTTATCAGATAATACCTTATGGTGATGTTTCCCCACCTTAAAAGGGAGTAGTCTGACGTAAGCACACAGAACATATTCATTGTTGTATGCAATAGTGTCTAATATTTTTCTTGTAATATCACCTTTGCAGATCTCTCAGCACGAGTAGATGCTGTTAAGGAAGAAAACTTGAAACTGAAATCAGAAAACCAAGTTCTCGGACAGTATATAGAAAATCTGATGTCAGCATCTAGTGTTTTCCAAACAACTGACACAAAAAGCAAAAGGAAGTAAGGATTGACTCACAGATGAGGTCATTGTATTGCTGCTGTCTTTTTTTTTTTGTTTTAATTGGCATAGGCTACATGAGCTAAAAAAACCTTAGTTTGTGGCTTTACTGGATACCTGAAGATTAAAAACTTTGGTGATAAACAGAATTAAGAACTTGCTCATGAACAGGAGACGTAAGTTTATGTATTGTTAAGATTAAGCAATGTGCAAATGTAGTGTAGAGACTTACTAAAGTTTCATATTTGTTTTAAAGATGAGCATATCTTGTTAAAAACTGGATTCAGTTTGTCAGGTTAAACAAAAGTCCGTGGGTGCTCTTTGAGGTTTAGGTTAGTGTTCTTGAGTAGCAGACTAATACAGTTACATTGTGTTGAAACCTCCTTTGATAAAAATATTCAAAGTCTAATTTAATCACCTTTTTTTCACCTCTAATATTTAGATTGCTGTATAGTACTGTCCATAGCTCTGCAAAGCAATTTCAAACAAAAACATATAAACTAGTTAAGAATTTATGTGAAGTAATAACAGTAGGACATTATTTGCAGGGCTCGTGTACAGAAAAACAAAGATGTTGGAGGGTGGACAGGAAAGCGTAGGAGAAGAGGAACAAGGCTAAGCAACTTATATCAGGGAAATACCAAACTGATGCAGTATCAGAGTGTTTGTAGTTTGTAAGATGTACACTTCAGCCCATTTTCACTTTCCTGTTTCCTCAAAGAATGAGCAGACACAACAGCATAATGCATGCTCTTCCTGAAGGTTTTGAGTTGTGTGTTGGAGAGTTAGATAAAAACACGAGTAGTAAGAGGTCAAGAATGTTCCTCATGCTCATTGTGAACAATCTTCAGTGAGGAACTGAGAACAAATCTTTCCTTGCCACCTTTTACTTTCCTCCTGAAGTGCCAAACCTAATCTTTGCTTCAGGCCTTAGAGAAACTGTTTTCCTGCCCCAGAACCTGAGCTTGTGAAGTACCTCAAGGCACTGCACAAAAGTATCTAAGGCAGAAGACTGCAGTGGAAGAAAGCTGGTGGTTTTTGCCTCAAACATGTGCTGCTGGCAGTAGTGCCTAGTGTCAATGTGCCCTGTTTTCTACTGGCTTGGCTGTTCCTTGGCAGGTTTTGTAAAGGAGCCCAAGCCCTTCCCCTAAAGACAGCATGTCTAGCATAATCAGTATTAAGGGAGAGCAGAAGCTAAAATTCAAACAAGGTCAATTTTAGCAGTGCTCAGTTGCACGAGTTTCATCTTGCCCTACAGCAGGGCTGCAGACTTACAGATGTTACCTTGACCTGTGATCTGTCTCTCTCGTCACAAAACTGATGTACTTTACCTTTTAACAGTTAAGGATGTCTTTCAGCCTTGCTGAATGAATCCTGTAAAACAAAGCTGCAGTAACTGAATGAGTGGATGTCAGAGTAGAAAAAAATCCCTCTAAACCCCCAAATTTTCTGGCAGCTCTGCACTGCTGTGTCTCACTACCGCGTGTAAGCTGACATTGTGAGGCTCCCCCCTCCCACTTCTCCCCATTGAAGGTGACTGTACAGTGCTCACTGGAGTAGCAGCAAAGTCAAGTGATTACAAACAAAGCACTGATAGTTCAGTCTCGAGGGCTGTTTACAAGCCTGAGTCAAGAAACCTGGTGATGAAGAAAGTTTTACCCACTAAGGCACAAATGGCTGATACCATTTGTGTCACAGGGTCCTGTAAATATCCAAAATTATTTTTAATTTCCTGTAGACTACCATCTCACTGCCTAACTGAACCTCTATAATCATCCAAGAAAATTGCTAGCAGGTAGCATAGATCACATGGTTAGTCCAGGGTTTGAGCATTAAAACCAGAATAATCACACTGAGCACTTAACTTCCAAGGATTGCATTGCATCACAGCCATCCTAGCTTGAAAGCCATGTCACTGCACACCTCCCTCTGCCCTGCAGGAGATCAAGCAGTAACAGCATGCGCTTGTTAGACTTCAGCAATTTCCTGAGATCGAGTAATCTTAAAATCATGGGTTTGTATTGTAAGATTGGATAGTGCAATTTTACCCATCAGTGTGTATATAGTAGTCATTTCATCTATACACCATTTTACATCCCACTACTGTGGCCTTCATTTAATTTATGAGCATTTTAAAGATGTTGTATTTCTGACTTTACACTAAATAAAAACTTTTGATTTGTCTCGATGAGTTTGGCTTAGCATTTGTAAACCCTAAGACTTCTCATAACTATCTGTAGTCAAAAGGTGGAGAACTAGTAGGGCTTGCCATCATCTTAAATGGTTCTACCTAGCTGAAGTGTCTGAAAGACTAGATAAAATTGGCAAGGTTTAAGATTAAACCTGGGTTAATCAATTCATTTTCAGCAAGGTTCTAGTTCCTGACTTACTTGGTGTTTTCACTCATGAATCTTAAATTTCTGTACACTTTCCTGTTCTGGTTAAAGGAAAAAGGAAAAGGATAGGTAGTCTGCCTCCACTCTTGCCAGAGCTAAAACTCACACCTCTCCACACCCAAGAACTTGAAACCAAATTAGAAGAGACTTTTTCAGGAAATACTTTTCCTACACAGCTAATGAGCTCTACATTAGACAGAAACCAGAGTTACTAATTCATCGTACCTTCGTGAAGGTGGAAGCTAACTGAGGAGAGCAAGAGGTTTCTGGTGACTGCATTTTTATTGTTTGTTTTAATATACAGCTGAATTTTAACAAAATGAAGTTTCTTTTACAATACGCAGTTTATTTAAACTATTATGAGAATGCCCAGTTACTCACAGCTGTAAAAAACTTAATCCATCAAAAATTCTTACCTATATTAATAAGTTTCATGTTAAGCAAGAATTATTAAATATTTTTAGGAGGCAATGTACACATCGCAAGTATTCTACAAATAGTTATACCACTCTGGCTTGGAACATGAAAACTGTAAAAGTTTGGAAAAAATCATCTGCATATCACTCTGCAGATTTGAGATACGCACTCAAAAGCAAGACATCAATTACCACTTGTTCTGTGAGTACTCTGTTTTAAAGTATCACTTAAAAAGAAATCATTGTAACCCAATGTCTAAAGTGAACAGGAGACCAACCATGTAACAAGATCAACTTAAATAAATAATTTACAATAAAAATTGCTGCTAGCACTAACTCCTCATACAAAACCAATTATTTCATTTAGCTCTGCACAGAAAAAAACCCCAGTGTGAAGTGTTACGGATGCTACATGTATACTATCATCCTCTATTAGCCGGGAAGTATAAACGGCTGGTTCTGTGCTAGAGCTGCAAAAATATTATAAATTACTCATGTTTTTAAAAATATTTAGAGTAAGTTTATCTCTAACTAATGCTAATTTCTAGGAATCTTCAAATCTTAGTAATCTTAACCTTAAACTCAGTTGGTCAACTTGTAATTTCACTTTTATTCTGAATTCAAAGCAACAGCTAACTTCTCACAGATAGTATTTCTCCTTAGAAAAGGGAATCAAGAAAGTCTGGGAAGGTTAAAAGAGGTTAGAGAATTAAAACAGGAGGTTAAGTAGCAATGAGTCCCCCCTTTGTCCTTCCAGTCTCAGAACACGCATGCTGTCAGCTCCCCTGAAGTGGCATACCAAAAATTACTATTTTCTAGACCTGCAGACATTACAAAGTAACTCAGTCCTTCCGTACTCTTCTTTTGCGCACTGATTTCAGTAGACCATCTCCAGAACCTGCACTTTCATCTGCTTCTCTCATCTGGGAAAAAAAATAATAAAAAAAAAAAAAAATCAGCATTACAATTTTAAACTATTTTTAAATTTTCTTACTGAAACTGGTATGCTACTTTATTCCTCCTCTTCCTGCCCCCCCATCATATAACTAAATGCAACACTTCCACATAAGAAGTTTTTTTTCCCCCCACAATACTAACTTAATGATAAATGAAGTGGGTAGAAGACTTTTCCTTTCCGTATTCAAAAGGAAAAGAACAGTACATCTGAACTGATGTCAGAAAATTGGGTTTGCACATTTATTCACTGGTTTAAAAGCAGTAACTTTATTGAATTTATGCTTATTTAATGAATTTAGCAACTTCCTTAAAGTGCATCTTATGCCAATTTTGATTTCCACTTCGTAAGAAAGAAGCTTTTAAAACATTCTAACCGGTACCTTTGGAGAGCTACAAACAGAACAAGCTGTTCTTCAATCAGATGCATTCTTCTCAGTTTAAAAGTGATTAGCTTAGAGGTGCACAAAAAGCCTTTCCAGCCTGACCTCCATTCTCAGACAGCGCATTACATTCTCACTGTCAGGCATCACCTAACAGCAAGCACCTCGTTCAGAAGGAAGAGCTCACAGAATGTGGCAGAACTTGAGCGAGGACACGGCGTACATTACACGTCCCAAGTAGGTCGCTAGATAACTCATGACAGAGCACCCAGAGAAGAGCAAGCCTCACTGTGAGGCTCTGTAATGCATTACACACGTTCAGATCTTGTTATCACTTTCACAAAGAGTCACGTGCATCTTAATGGGGATCATCAGACACTGTATTCTTAGGAAAATGTGCAAGGAAAAACCCTGTCTCAGGAACAAGGGGAAATACTGAATAAGGGGTAATTAATGAAGAATTTCAGTGCCGAAACAATGCAACATCATGCGAGGTACCATTGCCTAGAAAATTTTTCTATGAAAAGGATTTAATATTAAGCAACTCCCATAATCTGAGCAGGGACTCATTTAGGGAGCAACAAACACAAGACGACCAACAGAAGTGCTGTGGGTGGATCTAAAACATTTCAGCCACACCTGTGTTTCTAAATGAAAGGATAATGAGTAGTTGACGAACAAGAAAAGCACACACAAATTCCATTCTACACTGTTATTTTCTGAAAAAAAAATTCATAAATTATCTGGTGACTGGATCCATCTGCACAAGAAATGAAACTGCAGGTGCTGAATTCAAAACTGGAATGGTCATTTTGGTTAAAACTTTGGGTTTGAATTAAAAAAAAAGGGAAAAAGATAACAAAGATTAAGGCTTTTCTAGGTCTCACTGAAAGGCTATTAAGTTAGTTTGAAGCACATATTCCACCAAATAAGTAGCAAAAAAAAAAAGAGACTGACATCTGTTGAAGCATCCACATTTTCAAGACATGCAATTCATTTAGTAACTTATTAAAAACTATACTCCTGTAAGAACATTTCCTATTTATAGAGATCTGCATGATCACTTCTATACTATACCAGTATTTTACAATAAAGACCACTTCCTAGCCAAAATTACACAGGAAGAGACATTTTTCACAAACCTATGCAGAACATTCCAGATGTCAAACGCAAATGAAGCCAAACCCCCACCTCATGATTTGTTTTATGGCTCAACAGAAGAAAAACTCTCGTCTAGATAAGCAGGCTTAGAAGCGTGATGTCGGACATGGGCAAGGACAAAATAGGGAGAAAATCCCCAAACTTACCTCATCTTCTGAAGCAGATTTATTTGACTTATCACCTTCTTCTTGACTTCCATCTGCAACTTCATTTTCTTCTTCATCACCATAAATATCTTCACGAGCTTCACCCCCATCTTCTGCAGAAGAAATTAATTCTACTTTGTAAATAGAACTATAGTAACAATGCACTGCATCCAGACACACTAGTAAGGAAGACAACTGCAGTCTTAGAATAAACTGTTTGCTTACAATAACTGCTAAAAACACTTCTGCAATACAGAGTAGAATTCTTACTAACTGGTAGAAATTGAACGCTGTCAGACTTAATAACCAATTCTAACAGGTTCAGCCTAGCCTTTTTTCACAATAGCACATGCTCTCTTCAGAGTTCTAAGTGACTGACTAAAATGACGACCTTAAGTTGGTTTCCTTTAGGGAAGTCCTTAAATTCAAATATTGCACTAGACAGTTTTGAGACCAGTTGTCCTGATACAACTCAGGCATCCCAAAAGTGACTAAATTCTAACCTAGCAAAGCACAGTATTGCAGTTACCAGTCATCCACGCTGGGGGACACCTGCATCCTAAGGGAACACTCCTTTTCAGCAGGGAATTCGTTTGGCCTATCTCGTTTGAAGGCTAAGCAGCTCTCTGCTTTCCCCCTTCTTTATATATTACTGCAACACAGAAACTAGTCAGAAAAGCACTGTACTCCCCTCAGCTCACTTGAGGTATGTCCAGCTTGCTTAAACTTCTGTAGGAGTACCGAAAAAACCTTTGCCTACAGTATAGCTATAAATTGAGCCAAACAGTTCATAACAATTAATGAAGCTCTAAGAAATAAGTTTTTCCATCTGTAAATATATATGATACATGTCTACAATAGGCTTTACTATTGTTATCAAAACAAGAAATAAGACCCCAAAACTGGACATCATAGTTTAAGATAGATGTAGACAAAGATTTCTGTTCTAAAAAAAAAAAAAAAAAAGCCCTTAACAGAAGAGCTTGGCAAAAACTCACAACACTTTTGCTCATATTCTAATGAGGAGATTAGAAATTAAGTGATTCAAATGCAGCACCTCCCATAACAAAACAAAACTAACCAAAAAACTTCAGACATCAGAAGTAGTAAAAACCAGAACTGGACAATTATACTATTTTAACTTAATGACTTTCATTTAGTCTGATAAGAATTTAAACAGTATTTCATATAAATAAATGGGGAAATTCACAAATAAGGCTTAGAAGGTGCCCCTGAAATTCCATTTCTTGACAACATGCTTTTCCCTCCTGGAATATTTTTCTGAAGGGCAAAGACAGCAAGGAAAGCAGAGGAGTGGACACGTCAATAACACATCATCCTTCAGCAATACCATAGAAATTAACAAAGAACAAAATAAAACAGTAAATCCTTTCAAGAAGCACTCTGTCAGCAACTCCTCCTCACCGGTGCCAAAGAAATCTGCAAGTGTTTCTGAAATTTGCTGTTGGGCCATACTTTTTCTTTTTTAATAGCCCCATAAGACTTTCAAGGGTTTCAAGTTACTCAGTATTCCACAGCTCAAATACCATTACCTTCAACTCCAGAAAACAAAGCAGCAGTTAATGACTATAAAGGAATTGTAAAAATTATTAGGACCTAAAAAGAGTAGTAGAAAATATCTATGACTACAGATACCCTGCTGAGAAATCTCAGGGGAACCTCACATCCGTATCTGATGAAAGCTGGCATCCACCAGCTTGAAGCATCTACTGGCCTTGAAGTACTGTCATGGGAACATCTGATGCTGAGTAAACTTTAAGCAGAGGCATAAATCCAGAAAGGAGAGACCATTTTCAAGTCCTGGCCCAGATTACTTCCCTTTCCCAGTACCTGAAGGAGGAGGTTCCCTTCCCATCTTCTCTGTATCTTTTATAAGCTCTCTTTTTGTCTCCTCCACTTCTCTTCTCTCTGTAGTAAAAAGAATCAGCAGAAGGTGGCAGAAGACAATTCTCTAATGCTATCAGATAGAAAGAGGCAAAAGAGTGGTAAGAAAAAAAGGAAAGATTTCAACCTGCACATGTAAAAGGTGGAGGAAACTGAGGGAAGCTAAGCAATTCTTCAAGAAAGAGAACCTGGGAAGTCATATGACAGCGAAGTGTAATCCTTCCCTCTGAAGCACAGAATTTACTTGAAAACTTTGGAGTAGTCATACAAAAGCTAGTAGCTACGCTAGTTCTACTCTGCATTCAGTTTAGTAACTAAAGGTAAAGGTTTAAAAAGAAACTACTTTTGAAACATTGTGAACAGCTGTTCCAAGTAGAATTCTTTAAAACAGTTGTGGGAGCTAAAGAGTGTTCCTCTGCAGTTGCCCAGACCTTATTTCTAAAACTCAAACACACACTTTACCATATTATTTATTAAGTGATGTGTTGTAATTAACTAAACCGACTGACCTAACAGAAGACTATTGGAATTCAGGTATCTCAGACAGCCTTGCAACCAACTGCTTATTAGGTAGAAAATGTATCTGTGATCTGCATCAAGACTGGGTAAAACAGATCATGTAATTCAGGAGTAAAGAGCAGGTAAAGTAGAGTAAGATCAAAAGGAAAATGTAGGGACAATCCCCTGCTGAAAAGCTGTGCCTACAATTCATACCAATGCAAAAAAAAAAAAAAAGCCTAAGTAAGGCTCTTGAATGGTAAGGCAGATGGACTAAGTTTGGTGTGGCAAGTATTGTGCCAACAATGTGCTCCATTTTCTAAATACTGGCACAGGAACATTTGATGGTGAGTAAACTTTTAAGTCATACAGGCAGATGCCATCAACACTCATGGAACATACTGCAGAGACACAAAACCCACAAAGTTCCAGTCAGCAACACAAAGTGATGTCAGTACTAAGAAAAAAGCCCAACAAAACAAAAGCCAAACATAAACGTCTGCTTAGTTTCTAAGTTTGCATACCAGTCACTGGTAACTTTGTTCCTACCAAGGAAGAGTGAAGTAAAAGGCAGAATCTTGCTGAGGTCTGAAACTAAGGATTTTCTCATGGAAGTCAAGATCATGCACTGTAAGTTAGGTGATTTGCTTTTTATTACTGTAGACCAAGGTGAATACTAACAGAACATCAAAGCCATAGCTAAATGGTACCAGTAATCTTTGGCAGGGGTAACACAGGATGATTTTATCCTCAGATGCCAAGTTATAGCTCAACCTACTGAATCATTGATTTCTGCCTCGAGGCAGCAGGACATACCTCTGCAGGCATGCAGTGCATTGCTAGGAAGCAACACAAAGGAAGAGCAGAAATCATTACTTCAAGCTAACTCTGTTTTCAGGCTTTAACAAGTATTACTAAAATTGGTGAGCAACAGAATAGTCCAAGATACAACCCTCCAACAGGAGTACACAGAAAGATTTCAATTAAAGTTATGCCATACATTTTAAAGACAACAGTGTGACTTCAACCACTTCAGGGACATACGTCTGAACCGTTCAAATGTGTTCAATATATGAAATAACAAGGGAGAAAATCTGCATCACCATCTAAACACATAAAAGGACTGTCAGAAGCACATCATTTTCTTGGAAGTGAAAAAATACTGTGGAGAGATGCAAGCTGTGCTGGTATTTATCAAAGAGCTATTATAGTTATATTATTATAATATAGTTAACTATATTATAGTTGGAATGCCACTTGCTGGAGGTTGTCAAAGAGAAAACGAAGACTTGGAGCAAGGCAGCCTTTGCATAGTCTAAGATATCAGGTTATAGTTATTTGCAATGCAATCCATGAACTAGTCTTATACATGTCTTTATGTTAAAGCAAACTGCAAGCTGGCTTGCTCAGCTTACCATCTTCAGCAGTATCTGCATTTTCTTTTTCTTCTAATTCTACTTCATCGTCTTCTAACTCATCTCTCTCTCGTTTTAGTTCTCCCCTTGTAATCAGTTTAGGTTTTTTGAAGTCAGTATCTTCATCTGTTTTCTACAGCAAATTTAAAAAAAAAAAATTCTATTTACATTTAAACTCAAATTAAGAATTAAACACAACAGCCACTGTAAGCTGAATAACATAAATAGCACACTGTTGCACAAACCCTAAGAGTCTTCAAATAAAGTAGTAAGAATAAAACCAAGTAAAAATCTATTAAATTTCTCTAACCTTTGCTGGCCAGCAGAACAGCACACCTAGACCAACAGGGAGAGCCAAAGTCAAGATGTAAAGAAGCCAAAGCCATGGGTGATCTTCTGCAGCAGTCAGCAGTTGACTAAACATACCAGGCTATATTAAAAACAATTGGGAAAACAAGAAAATGGATTTTGCATTTTTATCCTTCTTAAGACCTCAATAAGTTTATAAAGTGTATTGTATGTATTTTAAGCTTTATGTCACCCCAAGAAAACCCTTCTTTACCTTTGCTTTTTAATGACTAAAACAATATATGATCTCAATACTAGGAAAGGAACAACTTGACAGATTGCAAGAAAATAGCAGGTGCTAAGTAAGAAGGAACTAACCTGGTACTCCAAACATACTAAACTGGCCACTGCTCAGCTCTGTAAAGTGGCATTTGGAGCCTTGGAAACCTCACATTTTACACCCATTCCCAGCTACTCTATTATTTTTTTTTCCCCATGCTGTGCTAACTCAGCTCCAAGCTCCCAAAGCATCCAGAACCTCAGAGCAGCAGCCACCCTCCCGAAGAGCAATGTTTTGCTCCATCTATGCTACCTTGTTCTCTCCTTTGACAGCCAATTATTCAGGGAGTAAATTGTTCCCCCAGCCCAGTTCTGACTTATACAGCAGAGACAGGTAGGTAAGTGCCTGGTCCAGTAAGACCTCTGGAAAGGGTACATCAGTGATTAAGGTAGCAAGCTTGAAAGGCACAGGGGAATGAGTGGACTCAAGGAAATATTTGTAGCTACTGTTTATACAGTTACAGATGCAGGTCCAGACATAGAACCAAACACTTCAGAAAAGGGCAAGGTTGTGGGAGGAGGTGGTTTTCCTAATTGCATGGGCAGATACGCTGGTGCTACTCGCTCATCCTGTGACAAACAGCAGCTGTCAGGAATTGGCCACACTTGCCACCAACTCATTGTTTCTTTCCCACCACTGTAGGGCTGCTCTTGCCACACAGTCAAAGAAAATACGAGACTGTCAGAAAAAGAAAACCCTGTAGTCGGTAAAGGCAGCCACTAGAGGGGCCACAATCCCATGTGTCACGGATTCAACTTCATCCTACAGCACAGGAAAGTGACCTAGAAAAAAATGCAGCAGCTGCCCAAGTGCAGCTTACAAACAAAATGCAGATGCACACATGGAAAGATTCAGCTCCATAAATATACGTGCACTATTATCAGAGCTGCACAATATACATCTAAGCAGCCAAAGACATAAAATCATTACCCAGAAACAACACGTGACTATTACCCATTCCTCATGAGAGGGAAAGATCAGAAGAACACGTATAATGGAGCTAGCCACATGTGAAAAGAAAGAAGAAAAAAAATCCAAGAAGTCTTTGGGTGTAAGTAACCAAAACTTTTACTGACAGGTACTGAATTTCTAGTGGTGCTGTGAACAGCAGACGACTCATTAACTATAATGAAGCCAATTTCCCACTAGATGTTTAAGTAAAGTGTTGCACCCTTTTAATTTCAAGAGGCTCTTGATTTGGCAAAGGTAAAAAAATCAAACTACAAGGAAAAAACTAATTGCAGTTACTCAGCAAGCCTATTAATTGCAGACAAATTAATATTCTGTCAGCATTAACTGACAGAAAATTCTTCCAACAGCACGTCTTCCTCACTACTTTTGGCTATCAAGAACATAGTAAAATTTATACCTCATTAGCACTTGCTACTAATTTCTTCAAGCCCCAGCCATCTGCTGCCCAACGATCTGCTACTTCTTTTTCTGAACATATAATGAAGTTATCAAAGTAGATATCAGATGTCATAGACCAGAGTTCTAAACCAATAGCACTGACAGTGGTCATCTTGAACGGGTGAAGGTCCTCAAAATAGTCTGGGTTAGGTATTTTCCGAGGGCTCCAGATTCCCTTTTAAGAAAAAAAAAAAAATTGCAAAAATGTAATCACATTACCTATACCTCAACTAAAAAACAAACTGTGAAACAATTTTTAAAATAATTAGAACTTTCTGATTATTTTAAATTCTTTCTTTAAAAAGATAAGCAGTAGAGTTTAATCTACATAAATCCAGAATTGTAAATAGCCTATAGGGCTTCATCAGAAGGGTCTCAATTTTCTAGCTAAGGGCAGAACTCTTAAAAGTTGGGTTTGGTTTTGGTTTGTTTTTTTTTTGTCCATACAGGGTTACAATAATAACTGACTGGACAAAGTCACCTCTGTTCTTCCTGGTACTGATTATTCCAAGCACAATCTCTGTCAATTTCCCAGACTAAGTTTAAGAAACAAATTTCCCAATACTACAGAAAAATAAGCCACTGGTATTACTTCTTCCTCTAGTCTCTCCCAGTGGAATACAAAATTTTGGCTTTTGTTCCTCAATACAGCATATACATTTTTTCTAAGGGTCAATATTTTGCATCCAGTGATGGAATCTTCTGAGGTAAGCATCTATTGCCTAAGACTGCAGGGAAATGACATCCCATGATTCACACAGTCCCTTCCAGTACAGGTACATCTAAACTGACAGCTACTGTAACCAGAAGTTTTAGGGAAGTAAAATTCAGCTATATGATATATGTGCAAACTAGAGCCAAATTTTGTTTGGAAACATGCTTAGGATTTTAAGCTCAAAAGAAACAGGATTCAAGTACTCCCAGCCACAATTAATACAAAGTAATTCTCTGCAATAACCAGCTGATTACCTCTTATATATGGAAATTAAATTATCCAAAATTGATGCTTCCACTAAAATTGAACTAGTAAGTTAATCTGTTTACTGAAAGGTGTTTTGGTTTGTTGTGGGTTTGTTTTTGTTTTTGTTTTTAATTTAAAATATTGTTTATTTAAAAGACCCACACTTAAAACCCCAACAAAGAAATATTTCATAAATGATAACATAATTCAAAATACAATTCTATGGAGCATATTAAATAAGTGGTACAAGTGCAAATCCAACTTTTAACAGAAAAATTCTTTTAATACAGGAAGCATTTCTATTTTCATTATACTTAAAAAAAAGACAAATTAAATACAAAAAGCTCAAAATGTTTAGTGAGGGTATTCAAACTCATTCCAAAATAGAAATATACTGTAATAAAGCCTAGATAAATATACCTTTTGACAAGAACCTACAGTGTTGCTATTACCTGATAGTTGGGATTATCTATCATAGGTGCTTTCCATTTTCCTTTATATTTTGGGTTATTCTTCATGGGACGCACCCAGTGCCCACAACCTGGTGCAGTCTCACACTTTGGATTAGGGATCTGAGGGGCTTCCCACTCCCCATCCATTTCTTCATCCCTACAGGAAAACAATGAGATAAAATCACAGACAACTGACTTGAGATCAGACTGGTCTGAAGAGCAGCAGTCAGTCTGAAGTTAAGGGCCATACACACTGTGCCATAACAACCTCAGAATTCTGACCAGCTCACAGAACTTTAGCCACTTTTTTTTTCCCCCCTCTTTAATAAAAGAGTGCTATTCCCTCCATTTTTTTTTCCCCCCAAAGTCACATGGTCATAACTACCACAACATGATTGAATGCAATTATATTGCTGCATCTGCAGAAAGCTTGAAATACTTTTCTGTAAGATGCTCAGAGATCCCTTTGAGACTATTATAGGATGTTTTCAGGTTACCAACTTAAACTGTTGCATGGTTTAACACTGTAGCAAATTCTTTCCAAGGGGTCCTTCATGTTCTGTTTCTGTATCTTTATTATATGCTCGTATAACAAAAGGCAATGGACACGTTCCTGTTTTTCAAACATGTTTTCAAAACAAGTATTTGGCCATACCCTGAACATTCCAACTTACTACCTCAAAAGGCAGTGGGGTTTAGATTGACTTCTGATCTGCAACTCAATTTGCCACAGAGAATAGGTGGGTTTATCTACAAAACACCTTAAGAAGCTGCACTTATTGAACCAAGTTCTTACCAGTCCTTTGGTTTTTTTGCATTAGGGTCTGGAACATACTGTGGTTCATCATCAAGCCATCCCTCGGGCTTAACAGCATCAAGATCTTCTATTTTGGAAGGCTCATCTTCATCCCTTCAATTACAGACAGGTTAGAAAATACAGCAGCCTGTCTTTGAACCAACGTTCTGCTCAGAGGACTGTAACTGGCAGGAAAGGGATGATGTTCAAAGGCACAACAGAATTAGGCACACAGATCATGAGGATGAGACATCCAACTTTCTGTTTATAAATATCTGAATTATATTTACATTGTTTCAAAGTACTACTTAACCCAGAAATTGCTGCCATCAACTGTCAGGTGTCAGTCAGGCCTTCCCATTAAATTTTTCCCTCCTATTCCTAAGTTGCTGCATGAACAGTAAGTTCACACAGAAGGAAGTAGAAATCACTGAATGTAAATTAAGACTATAGGGTAAAAAAACCCCACAACCCTCTTCTTACTCTTTTACCTGGAGTAATCCTAGTTATTAATTACAACTATGGAGGGTACAAAAACCAGCAAAAAGAATAATTTTTATTTCTCTCCTTAGAAGACCAGATTCTTGTATACACCTCAATTACATTTTCAAACTTTAATGCTTTCAGCAGTGAAACTTATCCCAATTGTCATTAGCAAAAAAACAACACAATACCAGTCAAATCTTTCAAATTAATAACCTCAGTGTAAAAGGTATTGTATAGGTAAGAATGTTCTCCTCACCAGTCATCTGGTTTGACAGCATTTGGATCAGGTATCTTTGGTCTCTCATCCCAGTCATCAGGCTTCTTGTCACTAGGATCCTCTATTTCTTTGGGAGGGTTTACTGGAGGAATCATATCCTCAAGAAGACTTCCTTTACCAACAACCGATTGGTCAATTAACATTTCGAATGTATCATCTGGTTTTAGCACTAAATTGAAGAAAATTGTATTAGAGAAATAAGGAAAACATTCAAATAACAAACACCTGTAACAAAAACCTATATAATAAGCACAGTCTTAGATGAGTAACAACAGAATCCTCTAGCAGAGCAGGAGACAGACTGCCCACTCAGGTACTGGAACTGGACACAAGATTAATTAAAACTGCTACTATGGGGATGTGTGACCAGCATCAGGCCCCCCATAATGAAGCCTCCAGCAAATTAAAGTGCTGAAACACACCTAAGCACTTTCTAATAAGATTTTTCAAAAACCTACCACTTGGCCAAAGTTTTGCTTTATTTATTAATTTATTTTAAAACACAGTCAATTGAGACAAACCTCTACCCAAAAGGCATCTCTGCTATCAAAGTACAATTTCACACCTGAAAGCACAGAAACACAAGAACTGCATCAGTGACGCAGCTGAAGGACCATCAAAGCAGTATTTTTCCTCAGATCTAAATCTTTGGCAGCCATTTCCCTCAAATGCCAGACTGCAAACACAGAAAATTCTCTTTGGATATTTAAGTGTTTTAGCAAGTGTAACTGAGAAGCCAGGGTCACAGAACTGAGCAGTGTCAGAGTCAGTAACAGACTTTGTATCCAGATCCATTTGTCATAACCACTGAGCACATTTGTAAGAGCTAAACAACTATCTTCAAATGTGCATTCAACACAACAAATACGATTATTTCAAGGCAGATTTATAAAGATGGGTGATGAAAAACAGAGTAAGTCTTATAATGACAGCTTGATAGTACGTAATAAAGCTCTTGCAGCCTAGAAGTTTTCAACAGTGTTAAAATCTATACATGCAAAAACTAACCCCCCATATCACTTTAGATACAATAAATTAATTTTTAAACCTCTGTTATCAGTCACATAATGTATTAGAATCACACAGCTCTGTGGAGTCTATTTGAACAATTAGAATAAATGTAATTCAAGTTTAAGTATCTTGGAACGTAATTTGTAATTGAACAGTTCAAATACAGGAACACGTGCATCCCTTTACCACAAGAAGAGTGTTTTGTTTCACTTATGCCTCTCTTCTAAATGGGAAAGTTTGCTCTGGCACACTACAGAAATCCATTTTAAAACCCAGTAAGTTTTCCTGTGGCACAGCACTTGAACATGCCTTCTGTTATTATTCAATGGGAGTTCAAAAGTGCAGTCAGTTTTGCTGGATTTGCACTATGACAGATTAGCCTAATTCTTCCCAGACTGTGTGTTCTTCCTCAGAAACTGGGGGGGGGGGGGGGGGGGAGGCTTTCCTCTCTTTTACACTTTTCCCTGGCACAGAAAGGAATGTCACATGACTTCAAACCAGTCCTTTTTCCCCCACAAAATCTTTCCTCTAGTCCAGAGGATGATGTAGAGGGATGGGCTGTGAGCTCTTCTAGATTGTCAATATGTCCGTTGCTGGACACACTGATCAAATATCTGCTCCTGCAGCATGCAGATAAAAGTGGCTGGCTGGTGAAGGTAATACTTTACACCTTCAGAGTGAAAGTCAAAACATCGCAAAGGTTCTGGGAGAAAAGTGCCTCAGATTAAAATCACTCTGCTGCACTTACTTATGAGAAGAAAGAAATTAAGACTTCTCAGTCTTGAGAAACCTTTGCTTTTTAGGGAAACTAAAGGGTCAGATTCTTGTCTGTGACCCTGCTGCTCCCTGGATGTCATGGGAGATCTAGGGACAAGGGAGATGTATTTGAATTCTGATGGTTTTGGCACCAGAAAACCCACTGTGGGCAGATGTGTTGGAATGACACAGAATTTATGCCAGGCCTCCTGGTGTCTCCTGTTTGCTGTAGTCAAGGCAAAGGCATGGGTTACCCT